>BMAO01017870.1:130697-188633 GCA_019973975.1 Trichonephila clavata
AAAAAAAAACAGAGTATATTTTACTTTATGAAGAATAAGATTTACATGTTTCGTATATTATTCATCTGATGCAGTCTAATAAAATGTATTACGGTGCCTTTATATCATACTTTATTAATAAAATTTTTGGTAAAGAAAATTGATTCATACTTTTGGAACAAACGAATTTTAGAAAATACTGTACACTTCTATTGCAGGTAAGTGTCTAATATTAAATAGTGGCCGCGGTAGCCAAGTGGTCAAGGCATCGGATCGTGGCTAGCATGTCATGAGTTCGATCCTAGTACCACTGAAGACCCGCTGTGTAGGGGTAAGATGCGCGTAAAATCTGTCGAGAGCTCAAACGTCCTCCCGTGGTGTGGTGAGTTAGTTAGGAGAGAGGAGTGCCAGCTCAGGTGTCGTCCGCGTAACTTGACCATGGTTAAAAATTACGCGGACCGTCCCCAAAAGCCCTCGTCTAGCTGAACAGTGGGACGTTAATATTTACTAACTCACTCACTAATATTAATAAATATATTGGATCAGGGATATTAATGCTTGCTATCTATACAAGCAAAAGTGTATACCAAAGTAAAGTTTTAACATGTATAAATAATTCTTAATAATAAATTATTCATCTTTGCGATACTATTTTTGTTATTAGTTATAAGTACAAGTAATAGACCTTGAGAAATTTACCTTACCTATTTAGAAACAGAGGTTTTGCATCCATACACCATATTTCATGGGCAATGTGGAAAGTGACGGTGAAAGTAATGATATAATGTGGTTGTCTTTTTTATTGTACAGATATATTAATAAGAATTTGCTATTTTTTTGTCCAATAATAAACCATTTTTTTATATACTGCATTTGTTTCATAAATACTTTAAATAGTTGTAATTTTTCAGGTTGCTTTTTATGTGTTCTGTATATCAACCAAATACATGAAGTAAATATTCTTGCATCTTAGAAAGTCTTAAATGACTTTTTGATCTCAAAAAGTGCTAGATGGGATTTCTTGCTGTGGTGACAGGCATTTTAATTGTATAACAGTTGTGAAAGACTTTCTACAGCATTAGAGAGATTGGGTAATGTAATAAATTGGAAAAAAATATTTATATGATGGGAAATGCAACAAGTTAAAATTTTATTTAGTTTTAAAAGCACTCTGCTTTTTCTAAGACTGTCAGCAATATTAGTTACACAACACTTTTTAATACAGTAGATATGATCCAAAACCATTTGAAAAAGACATTGGTTTGTGCAGTATAAAGGGTGGTGTAACAAATTTTATTGAAAAATTTCCTTATTGAGATCACTATGTGCCCAAAGCATAACATTTATAACATTCATAATTGTTTATATATTCAAAAATAAGAAGAAAAAAAAATAAATATTTTTTTAGCTAAAGGATTTTATGTCATTGCAGCAACATGCGTATAATATTAATTGGACAATTCCAAATGAGTTACAATGGCTAGTAATTCTGTTAGAGATGTTAAATCACCAAAACCTTAAGGTAAGCCGATTTTCAAGATTTGGCTGTGAAATAAGCAATTATGTGCTGCCGAACCCTGATTTAGGGGTGCGCAAGATTCTAGAGATAAAAAGCGGAGACAGAGAGTCTGACTGCCTTTTCCTCTGAAAAGGGGCTAATTTACTTTTGACATTTATTGCAGACATCTGGTCAAAGTGGTTCAATAGTATCCGCTTAGAGGTGTGGTCTTTTTAGAAAACAATTTGAAGATGTAGTTTTGTTCCATTGACACAATGCAGAGCGTTGAGAAAAAATTTGCGAGTAAAATCAAAGCTATTTTGAAATATTACCGCGTCATTTTTCTTAAATCATCATCTAGTTCGAATGACATAGATCTATATTTATATTGAGATCAGCAATATTTTCTTCGTCAATTGATTTACCTGCAAAGCAGTTGAAATGATTAAAATAAAAAATTTCCAACACATCATAAGGACTTAAGTGTATTGGGGGAAAGTCAGATATATAAACGAAGCAAAGTTTTTATAAGAATGTAAATACGCACATTAAAATAGATATATCATAAATAATTTGAATCAAATATAAGCCGAAATTAACTATGCAATTATAAAGAAATACGTAGGAATTTAGTAAGGAAATTTCTACGTAAAGTTCAAAAAGTATTTTTCTTGTTTTTTCACGCGTTCACATAAAATTGAATAACAGAGATATTTTTATAAAGCTTTGCAATAAAATTCAATGTGTAAGAATATTGACAATTGTTAAGTACAGTTAGATAATTTTTACATGTGGTAAAAGTACAGCAAAATTGCATTTCATAATACATTAATATATTTTTATTATCCTTAGAAAAACTTTTCTTATTAATATATAATTAATTATTTAACGTATATTGTAAATTTGAAACACTAGCAAGTAGTAAATCATTTGAAAAATTAATATTCTCATATAAAAGAGAAATTATCTCGTTCTGAATATTTTTCCCTAGATAGTGTACTTTAACTGCCTTTTCCAAATTTTCCATAACAAAAAAAAAGAAAAAAAAAAGGTATTTTTAAAATTTGGCCCAAATGCCGCCCCGGACATGGGTCCGGCCCTAGAGCCACCCCTGTCTGAGAAATCATAAGTTTGTGTATATATTCTAAGGGGGGGGGATTTCTTAGAGAGAGTGCTCTTCTTAAAAATATTTGCATCTATATTTAAATACGAAATGTTCACTTAAACTTTTTGCTAGATATAATTTAACAGAAATACGTTTATAAATTTTGTATAACATATTTTTTACGGTTCAGTTTTATTAATTTAAATGTTTGAATTTTACTGTTGCATTGAAAAAGTATTTTATGAGTGCGTCAGCATTCGATTTTTAAGAAATTTAAAAGAATTTTGTATGCGATTTTTGTATCTTTAATTTCTAAATAAAATATAAACTTTGTACCTTTAAAATATTTTAATTACATGTTTCGAAAATAAGATATAAATATTTGTCATGCATAACATTGTTTGTAGCTTCTTGATTTTACAAATTTCTGTGTGCATGTGAATACTTGGTACATGTGGTACTCCTATCTGTAGTAAATAGATTTATGTAATTTTGTCCCACTCCTCTGTTCTTTTGCAGGGTTGTTTTTTTTAAAAAAATAATTATAATAATATTGTATCATTTTCATGCTTATTTTTTGTGCCGTTTTCTGTCTATCCCGTGTTAAATCGAACCTGGGTAATCACTAAAGTTTACTCAGGAAAAATTATACACATACATGTAAGTAGTATGTAGCTTTACTTTCCTCTGTTCTGCGTGAGTGAATTTAAACGTCGCACTGTTCAGTTACACGAAGGCTTTTAGCGACGAACCTCGTAATTTTGAACCATGGTCAAGTGACGAAGACGACGCCCGAGATGGCATCCCCTCTCCTAACTACTACACCACACCAAGGGAGGACTTTTGAGCTCTCGACAGATTTTACGTGCATCATACCCCTACACGGCGGGTCTTCAGTGGTACTGGACTCGAACTCATGACATGCCAGCCACGAGTCTGCTACCTTGACCACTAGGCTAACAGTGCCACTTCCTATTTCTGCAGAGCATGATAAAGGGCTGATGTTAAAGTAGCTTTGTATATTTATAAACTAATATATTTTTACTTGATAAAGTCCAATCAAAATAGCACCCTCGGTGTTTTTTTGTTGTTGTTTTTGTTGCACCAAGGCGTTTGGTTACCTAACTACGCCCCTGTTATAAAACTCTATATTAAATAAAATATTAATAGTGTATTTCCAATCCGAACAGTCTGGAGAGTAAAATGTCAAATTAGGTGTCATCCTCCTCAATTCATTGTGATTTAAAATTACAAAGTTCGTCACCTCTATACCCCTCACGTTGTTTCGAAGTGCGATATTAACAAAACAAAAGACCAGCCAACGAAATTCAATCAGAAAATTAACGAAAAATCTATTTGTTTACTTTTTTTATGATATTAGTTTCTGTTCACATCTATATTTTTTATTGCAGAGAGCTAATTACTGTTGGATATTGATTAGGTTTGCTTTAAAACGTTTCTAGCCTTCTATAATAATTTTAAAAAATATTTTTCAAAAATTAATTTTTACAATGTATAAAGGTACTTTCCCTGCTTACGTGTTTTAAAAAAAATTTATATTTGGGGGGGGGGAATAAAATTTTTAAAAACAATGAGTTTAATTAATGATTTTAAAACATTAATTTTTTAAGTAAGCAACTTAAAAAAGAACCAGCAAAAAAGTAAACGAAAAAATTCATATTTTTTAGAAAATGTAAAATATATACATGTATATATGAACGACTTCCATGGTCATTTTGCTTTGACCTTTTATCTCGCTATAATCTTACATGAAGTTTTCCCACACCGTAGAATAGTTATAAAAATAGACTTCTAATATAAGCATGACTTCGATATAATTTTTTTAGATGTATATTTTTCATACAATAATATTTTCATTAAATTTCTCACAAATAAATTGCGTGGAAAAACCTAATAAAAGTGTAATAATGATAATATTTGATGTACAGTATAAGACATACACAATAGCAATTATTTTTCAGGGTTGATTAAAATGTCTATTTTTATGTTATTAATACTTCACAAAAATTCAAAAAAAAAAATTATTAATCCAGTTTTATTTAAAAAAATTTGCGTTGTAATATAATTAAAATATTCGTTCTAATCAAGATATAGAGTTAAAAAATATCTAGCCAAAAAGAGAATAAATCAGGAAAAAAGAAATGAGAAGAAGTATGAAAAAGAATTCACTTTGAAATAAAGGTAAATAGTGAAAGAGAAGAAAAAAAAAGAATGACAAATTAAATTTACATTCAACCATTATTTTGATTAAATTCTTTTTGTTTTTAATAGAAAGGACTAAGAATTATTGGAGTAATCCAATATCATCCATTTTCAGTTTTCATGTCCTTAATTTAAAGTTACTGAGTTACACAGAGCAAAGATTTTGCCACTTTCTTCTAGTAAACTAAGGTAGTGATTTTCTCCTTTTGTGAGCATAATTTGTGTGTCCAGGCATAGAATGTTCAATAATACATTAAATTTGAAATAGTATATGGTTGTGGAAATTATCTAAAATCTGAACTTTAAAATAACTTCAACAATAAGTTTTAAAATTTTAATTAATCCTGAATTGTACACAATTTATTAAAATGCTTTTAAAATTTCAGAAATATAATCCCTGAGTTAGAGTTGGAAAGACAGTAGTGTTTTAAAAAAGAAATTTAAAAACTGCATTCACATATTTGTTTAAATAAAATAAAAGAAACTGAATATACACAAAGAAGTATAACATTTCAGTCAACACTGAAATTGTAAAAATCACTGCTTCCTGTTGTGAATGTGTGGTGGTGTGGAATTTAAGAGAATGAAATGTTATCTGATTAAATCCTCCACATAAAAAGTATACAAAGATAGCATGTCAAGTTATTGAGATTTTATACATATATTGATAGAAATTTTATACATATGAAACAATTTTTAAAAAAATTATTCAACACACACACATCAGTAAATTATAACATCAAATACAAGGGGTGATCAAATGAAAAGGTACGAAACGACACGGGGGGTACAAATGTAGACTTTATTCAAAATATTCACCATAGGCCTGAGCACAACGATCCCACTGATGACCAAGCCGCAGGATTCCTTGTTCCCAGAATTCCTGTGGCTGTGACGAGACCCAGTCCTTCACAGTGTCCTTGAGTACGTCGTCCGAGTTGAAGTGCTTCCCTTTCAGGTGTTTCTTCAGTGGACCAAACACATGGAAATCGCAGGGCGACATGTCCGGACTGTAGGGTGGATGGTCCAACGTCTCCCATTTGAACTTGTCCAGTTCCATTTGTGTGACTCTGGAGACGTGTGGACGTGCGTTATCATGGAGCAGAATCACACCCTCCGTGAGCTGCCGGTTTCTCACCTTCCGCTGTCAGAAATCGGATAACACTTCGCTGCTCCACAATCGTCGAATTTTGCAACGCGAACGCCCTCCTGTCCTCATACGGACTGCCACATCATTTGGACGCTACTTTTTATAAGAGCCTTTGCTCTCTCCTGCGCATGCGGGCCCCGCGCATGATCCGATCCCAGTCAAAGCCTCCAACGGCATCCCGAGATGTCTCGCTACATTCTCCCATGGCGGAATATGCAAATATTTAACTGATTCATTTTTATGTCTTTTCGTACCTTTTCATTTGATCACCCCTTGTACTTCCTCACTAAATTTTATATATATTGAAATAAAAAATAGTCAAGGGAATAGTGAGCAAATATTATTTCTTCCTATCAAAAATGCCATTTCAAAATGAATAGCTGCTTCAATATAAAGATTTTGAAGTTCAAAATGTAATAATATATATATATATATATAGATTTTTTTACAAATAAATTATTTTATTATAGTTACTGTGGTGTGGAGGTAATATGTTGGTCAAAAGAAATATTTATACCAAAATAAACAATTTTTGTTTTATTTTTTAATAATGATATATTTTTAATACTTATATAAAGAACAAATTAAAATTAAGCATTCCTTTTTTAAAAAAATAATAAATCTGCAACCCTTATTAAAATATGCAGTTATATTTACATCTACCTCTGAAATTGGCACATCTTATTGGACTAGGTGAAGGTATTTCTGGACAGTGTAGCATTGATAATTAAAAAAATATATGCTATAAATTTGGGACTAAAACCGAGTAGTGAAAAATTGAAGCAAGCACTGAACATTCGGAACAGTAACGGGAAATTTGGGATAATGTACAATCAAGTTCAAAGGAAATTATTAAAGGAATTAAACATGAGAAAGAAAAATGTATTAATCTTTCTTTAACAATCCCCAAATTAAAAAAAAAAGGAGGAAGAAAAACATATATTTTTCTTTATTGAAGTAAAAATTTTCAAGAAAAATCAATCTCATTTTTTAAAACAAATATTTAATTTGTATATCTCAATACATCAAATTCAAATTTTTATTTCAAGAAATTATAATTCAATCAAAGAAAACAGCCACTGTCATGTAATAATATATTCTTATTATTAGAAATCTTATTTTTTTTTTAAAAAAGAATTCTGCAAGAAAAAAAAATTTTTTTTCAAAACCTTTAACAAAACCTTGTTTTTACTGGAATATGTGTTCCAAGCAAAATATACATTAAGGTATTTTGAAAATTTAGCATTATTTTCCTGCTATTAATAATTAATTTTGAAGTACTGAAAACTTATTTTAAAATTACCTCTACTCAATATAGCTAAAAAAAAAATAATAATACTGTTTCATGAAATTTACTTTAAAAAAAGTGCATCAATACACTACTGATGATTGAAATGATTATAATACTATACTTTTTAATAATTTTTTAAAAATGTTTTCAGTTTTATACTACAGAATTTTAAGTTTAATCACGTTTTAAGCATAGCTGAAATATGAATCTTATTGTGAACAATGGCTATAATGAATTTTGAGCAAAGTAAGAACAGAAGTGAAAAATAAATTATCCCCTTTATATATTAGCTAAATCACAATATAAACACAATTTTGGACTGTTTTTTAACTGAAAAATTATATGGAATTCAAGTCGATTTTTGTTTAGCATAAGCTGAAAATAATTTTAATTCTAAACAGTATTTAAAAGGCAAGGCATGTAATTCCTACCATTTTATAACAGTCAATATGATATAGATAAATATAAAAGACAATTTTCTTCCTTTATTATTATATATATATCAATATTTTTCTAGTTATGTTTCTTAGAATCTGTTTTCTATCATTTAGCTTTGTGGGTAGTATAATTTTGTCTTATTATTTTTTTTTCATTTTATTATACTATATATATAAATAAGAATTGCTTTAAATGAAAATATCATTTAATTTCAGCTGCAAAAGTTAAAAGGATTTTGTAACAATAATCACATAATTCTCAAGTGTCTGTTTAGAAAAAACTTGCTAAACCTGATTCAAATGTTATAAGGATTGATAAAAATTTACTAAAAATTGCAAATAATCAAAAATATGTCAATAAATTAAAATATGTTACTCATCTATTTTTAGTTTACAATATAGTTGCAGTTCTACATTTGTTTTTCCAGTTTCATTTAATATTTTTTAAAATTTAATCTTAATTTTTTTTTATTTTATAAACATACCATATTTCTAATGAACTTGTATACAACAAATAAACAATGAAAACATATTTATATCTTAAAATTCAAACAAAAATTGAAAAAAACATTGAAATTGTTCAGTAGTAAAGTTATAAACAATAAACACACAATATTTATAATAGGTTATTAGATTCACACATACTGAAACACACACTCAACACAGCATACTCAACAAAGCATATCCAAAAAATACAATATATTGTACCTTTTTATTGTAATTATTTTGAAAGTAGCTAATAATTCATAACGAGCCAAATATAGCAACCCCAAAACAGGGAAATTTGAATTCCAACTCTGTAAAAAATAGGAACAGGTGCTGCCAACGAAATCGCGCATTACACGTCCGGCCTTGTTTGTTCCTTTTATCTATCAAACTTAATAATTTACAGCACGTTACATACTCCCACCTTGCAAAGTGAAACTGAACTTTGCAATCTAAAATAAATTAAATTTTAACCCTGCAATATATTGTATAGATATATATGACACTTAATTCCTCCTAAAATTTGAAAAGAAGTTCACAAGTCCAATTTGCGAGAAATTTTTATGGTCCTTCCCAATCCGTTTTTGGTAGGGGGTTTCTCCTCAGAATTATCAGTACTTTCAACAGGAGAATTGGGAAGATAATCAGTTGGTGAATCCGAAACATGGTCAGTAGATGATTCAAGAGTTTTCTCAATAGGCAGGCTATCTTTTCTTGAGGCCTTTTAAACACCAATTTCAGTTTTAGCTGATACTTCCGATGGATATAGCCTTTGGAAGGGATGAATCCTCTCACCATGGGAGGTTCTAATTCTAGCTACTCTGGAAACTCCATCCTTGCCAGGATAAACCTCCAAGACAACACCAAGAGGTTAGTCAATTCATCACACATTGTCATGCCCAATCAGCACAACATCGCCCACTTCTAAAGCATCATTTCTCTTGGTTCCTCTGTGGACCAGAAGAGCAAGATATTCATTTATAAACCTTTGTCTCAGATCTTCACGCAACTTCTGCAAGTATTTGGTGCGTTTTACCATTGAAGATCGATCTACTTGATCTAAATCAGGAGTTTCACAATTGCTATTTCCGTGAATGAACATTGCGGGGGACAAAGATAACAATTCATTTGGGTCTTCCTGTATGTATGTCAAAGGCCTAGCATTGATTATTGACTCACAATCACATAAGATGGTCAGGAGTTCTTCCTAATTTACAATAGATTTCCCTAACACTCGACGTAGAAGCTCTTTGAGCATTCTCACAATATGCTCCCACCATCCACCCCACCATATTGCTGTGGGTGGAATAAATTTCCAACTGATTTTCTGGGCAGTTGAGTACACCACAATCTTATCCCAATCTAATGTTCTCAGTGCATTATTTGTTCCTACAAGGATAGTACCGTTGTCACTGTAAAGTACTGAAATCCTGCCTCTTCTCGCAATGAATCTTCTCAAGGCTTGAATGAAGGTATCAGTAGTGAGTGATTGAACTAGTTCAAAATGCACTGCCCGGTAGATAGCACAGGTAAACAAAACAATCTAGGTCTTCACTTTTGACTTAAGATAAAGAGGATCTGCATAGTTTACACCTGTTACTTCAAATATCTTTGTCTGAGTAACTCTATCTCTAGGCAGCGGAACAAAGGGCACTTCAACATGCTTAGCTTTAAAACGTTTGCAAATCACACACTCAGAAAGAACTTGCTTTACTAATCGTTTGGCTCTAATTATTCCAAATTTCTCTCTAAAGCGTGCAAGTAATATTGAAAAATCTGCATGCATTGCTTTTACATGCTGTAACGTCGTGGAAATAAATTGAAGGTGTACGCCAAGCTAATTATTAAAGAATGCCTTATTACTGTGGTCTAATCAAATGTTTATTTGACGACAACATTCAAAAGATCATTGGATAGAGGGAAAAAAATTAGTTACAAGTGTTCATTTGATACAGCCAGCTAGTTCTGTTCCATATTGGTGTCTGCCTAGGGGTCCGCTCCTTGCTTCTTTTTCCAGTCACCCGTTGGGTACCGCCTCAGGAGTCTCTCGTCGGTATGGATCCGTAGGCTCACGCATTGTACTTGCTTCCTATATCCGTCCCTAACGTCTTGCAGGTCAATCGTCGGAGTCGATCGGGGTCCTCCCCTTCTTCCTTCGTCCACAGGCTTCTCTTTTTAGAATCTCTCCTTGGAGCTTGTCCGGAATCTCTTCCTCCGTCCACAGGGTTCAGTTACGGGAATCTCTCGTGGGAGTCTATCAGGAGTCTTCCTTTCTTTCCGAAGTCCACTCTTTTAAACTCTAGGGGCGGGTTCACTCCACGCCCCTCATCAATCCCCATTGGCCGACCTCAGGGTTTTGCACCCGGCACCAACGGTCTTGCACATCATCCATTCGTGCAGAGATGACAAAAGTCCAGTCCCTCTCAAAGGTTCCCGGCGACAAGGGCCCGGCTGACATCTGGCACTTCAAACACCTCGCCACCGCCTGCAGAGGCGCCAGCATTCAAGACGTACAATCACTGCCCATGAATAGAAAATAATGCAGCGATGCCGGCCCATAGTGTCCGCCAGTCACACCGTCGCCGACGGTCCAGCTGTCTGATGCAACACAATACCACCAATGCCACGTGTTCCCCGACTGTGGATACGTTTATGAATAGAGGCGCTTTCTAGATTGTGACGACGACACAACTCCTTCCCCCTGAAAACGTCCATCTCACTGGACTTCTCTGGTCCAAGGTTGGATCCGTTCTTATGACTGACTCAACAAAAGAATGTCTTAACAATGAGATCAACCAGGACAGCAATCCAACAAAAAAACACTCAAAAATATGATAATAAGTAAATCCAAAATTCCATAACATTTTATACACTTTACAATAAAGACTTAAAGTTCTAATCTTGTATTCTTTTCTTAATGTTACATCTCCTCTTAAAAAAACTGAATTTTAAGTGAATAAGTTTAATACTAACATTTTACTAATCTTACTATACGTTAAATCACACGTAACTACTGTACTAGACATCTATGACTAGGCTGAGAGACGCAAAAGATTTTCAGTAACACATAATTTTTTGTTTCCACCACATACACACAATACAGTAATATAGACACAAAAATACAATAAAAAGGTAAAATTAATTAATAGGAAATTTTTAAATGACTGCTTATTCCAGTCTGTTTAATCCAATGACCTTTCCATATAACTTTCTTTAATTAAAGTAAATGATTTTTAAAATTTTATAAAAAAATAACTGTAAATACAAATATTTGGAATTATTTGGGCTAAACAGCATTAATTTAAAGATAAATTTCCAACTTGGCACTTTGCACACTTTCTCACAATATTTATAATAAGTTATTCCACAATTCATTATCTTTCCCCCTACAACGTTGGGTAAAGTGCTAATTATGGCACTATCATTAAAAATACAATTAACCTCGTACTTCCTCAGCTCACGAAATGAACTCACTACATCTCTATTATGTACACGTAAGAAACTTTCCCACTGCTCTAATTTACCTTTGTTAATTAATTAATACATCCATAAGAAGATGCGCATTCGATCTTAAAACTCCTTTTTCTAATGTAAATGCCAAATGGCATTACGTATGCGGCATACTTCTGATATCTCAGCATGAGTGAACGACGAAAGTACCACTTCCACAAATCCAGTACCGTGACTCACGAGGCTGCGCTATTCATTTTTACAAGACCTTCCATTTTTAACCAAAGATGAAACTCGGCTCGCGTCACCTGGTTCAAACGCGTATACTTAATACACGGGTACGGGTATCGGTTCACTTTTCTAAACTTAACAGCCGACAGCGTACGATTGAACTGCCCCATCTCGATTACACTCACATCCCTAGGATACCCAAACTCCTCTCCCAGAGTATTAATCAATCTCAGGTATATCCAAAAAGTTTTAATTTTAAACGGTTTTCCTCTACTTAACTGGTTATCCCTCTGCATTAAAGAAATCGTCCCGGGATCTGGAGGAAACCTTTCTTTATTTCTATCAACGACCATTCGTAAATAGTTAATTTTATCAGGCGGTAATTTAAAGTGCAGTTGACTTTCCCTTAAAACACCCCGAAAGTCAAAATCCCTAAATAGCTTTACCGGATAGGGGAATTCTGTTTCTTTCACCATTCCCTCCGAGCTATTTTCTGTAACAAAATTTACAGATTCCGGCCTCCTACGATACAGTTTTACTAAATTTACACGAAAAATTGTACTACAATCCTTTTTTCTGGGTAAATCGTAATTAAATTCTGAATTTGTCATTTTACCAGCCCCTAACCAATTCTTATCAATACCCTTTGAATTGGGGGAAATCAAACGCATTGTTGATTTATCTCCGACATCTTTCCTAGCATCTGCATTGCACGTGTAAATTTCTTTCCATTTCCTATGTTCCGCTTTTATACTAGCCATTGTAGGGTTTTGAAAACTTTTACGACCTACTGTTAGGCCCGCTCCCCTTTCAACTGGGAGTTGACTAGCCTCCTTTCCCTCACTCTTAATTTCACAACTCAATGTTGCAGGGATAGTAAAACCCGTATCTACTATCAATCCTCGAGAACTTACTCTTATGTCCTCATGATTTATTACTGGCTGTGCCACCGTCATCACAGCTGTAACACTCTTCTTAACTGCCCTTGACCCCACCTTCCATTCACAATCACGAATTCCAAAAATATCGACTTCTTTCCCTTTCTAGAGCCTAAACAGTTTATCCTTCTCTTTTCCTACCCCTCTCACTTCGGACAAGGGATTAACACACGTGCATTTCACCGGGGGGGGGTCACAAATCTCAATTCTACCTTCAGAAGGCATGGCGGTTTTTTCACTTCTATCAACATCCGGATTACTCACCGGCCTACACTTTTTAATCGGTTCACTAACTTCCATGGACCGATTTCCTGACAAATAACTCTCCTGTGCGCAATTCTCGACTTTATCTTCTACTTTTAGATGAGATTCCCATTTTTGTAACTTATCCCGGCGTACAGCTCTCAATCGTTCTAATTCTCTTTCCCTCATTAGTTTACGCTCTTCAAACCCCTTTAATTTAAGTTCCCATTCCTTATTTTCACGTTCACGTTCAAGTTCACGTTCCTTATTTTCACGTTCACGTTCACGTTCCCGTTCCTTATTTTCACGTTCCCGTTTTTCTTCCAAAATACCCTCCAACAAACAGTTAGCTAATTCTTCACCATAGTGTTCACTCTGACAAATTCTATTCTTAATTTCCATCTCAGGTAAAGTATTATCGACTTCGACTCCCAATTCTTTCGCCATTTCTACCAATACTTCTTTTCTTTGCCTTAACAAGTACGCCATGATGCGCTAATACACACACAACCAAAACTAAGCTTAATTGTCACAAAAATTATACAAAACTCAACGCACACTAGAAATACACTAGATCTAGACTTAACTATAATTCACAAAAATCCTAAAACCAAACAGTACTCTCCACAGTAACTGTACCAACGAAACAAGTATAACTACAATATACTTAACTATATTTCACAAATGTGCGCAAATCTTAAAAACAATACAGTACTCTACACAGTAACTGTACCAATGAAAAAAGTATAACTACTATATACTTAACTATATTTCACAAACAACAATACTAATAAATCGCACATTTATACATCATACAAAACTTAAAAAATCTTTCTAGTCTCTCTTTCTAGTGTTTGCTAACTTTACCTAGTACGTAAATTCTTTACTACCAAAATTTTACATACATTAATAATAACAATAATAATCAATTGCTGCCTCGAGTATAATCTCAAAGAAAGACTCACCTTTCTGTTTGGTATCACCTCCAAAATCTATGGCACACCTAGTCGGGAATTCACAGCACACTCGGGATATCTTGGAACATCTGGGAACTCCTTAAAGAACACTTAAAAACAACTTTGAAATACACTTCGATTGCACACCGCTCGTTTCTTTTGTTGATTCACCAGACACAATTCATATACAGGAACTCCGGGAACTTCTATAGTAACAGGCACACACTTTAACGATAATAATGGAGACACCACAGGAACTCAGCAGAAATTTGCGTTGTCTAAAGTTCTTTTATTTTTCTCGCCCACACGGCTGGCATTTTCTCTTTGTTTTATTTCTTTTTTCTCAAAAATTAATTTAAATAAAAAAGGATTCGGCAATTTAATTAATTAGCCAAATGCCGATCCCACCGCGCTGCCACCAATTTAATTAGCTGTAACGTCGTGGAAATAAATTGAAGGTGTACGCCAAGCTAATTATTAAAGAATGCCTTATTACTGTGGTCTAATCAAATGTTTATTTGACGACAACATTCAAAAGATCATTGGATAGAAAAAAAAATTAGTTACAAGTGTTCGTTTGATACAGCCAGCTAGTTCTGTTTCATGTTGGTGTCTGCCTAGGGGTCCGCTCCTTGCTTCTTTTTCCAGTCACCCGTTGGGTACCGCCTCAGGAGTCTCTCGTCGGTATGGATCCGCAGGCTTACGCCTTGTGCTTGCTTCCTATATCCGTCCCTAATGTCTTGCAGGTCAATCGTCGGAGTCGATCGGGGTCCTCCCCTTCTTCCTTCGTCCACAGGCTTCTCTTTTTAGAATCTCTCCTTGGAGCTTGTCCGGAATCTCTTCCTCCGTCCACAGGGTTCAGTTACGGGAATCTCTCGTGGGAGTCTATCAGGAGTCTTCCTTTCTTTCCGAAGTCCACTCTTTTAAACTCTAGGGGCGGGTTCACTCCACGCCCCTCATCAATCCCCATTGGCCGACCTCAGGGTTTTGCACCCGGCACCAACGGTCTTGCACATCATCCATTCGTGCAGAGATGACAAAAGTCCAGTCCCTCTCAAAGGTTCCCGGCGACAAGGGCCCGGCTGACATCTGGCACTTCAAACACCTCGCCACCGCCCGCAGATGCGCCAGCATTCAAGACGTACAACCACTGTCCATGAATAGAAAATAATGCAGCGATGCCGGCCCATAGTGCCCGCCAGTCACACCGTCGCCGACGGTCCAGCTGTCTGATACAACACAATACCACTAATGCCACGTGTTCCCCGACTGTGGATACGTTTATGAATAGAGGCGCTTTCTCCATTGTGACGACGTCACAATGCTCTTCTCGAATTAATTTCACTACAACATCATTGGTAGGTAAGAGAATTGGGAACTTGAAATCTTCCTTCTCATAACTGTCAGCCAACTTGGTTCTTATTCTAAGAAGCCCATCTTCATCTTTAAAGGCTTGCATTTTAGCAAGATGTCTCTCATCTTGAAAAGCATTTGACTGCAGGGACTTGAAAACCAAAACCTCTGCTCGTTTGAATTCTTCATAGCTTAAGCTTCCCTTTAACTTGGTTGCATTTGAAATGTTATGAATGAAACGTAGAATCCACGCTACTACTCTGTTGTTTCTACTATAGGTGAAAAAAAACACTCTTAATATCGGTTGTTTGAACATTCATCATAGAGGTCACAATAGCTCTTCTTTCTTTATTCACTTCAACCTCATTGACATCTACTTCAACATCACTAATAGGCCATTCTTGAGGCGAGAGGTGCAACCAACTGGGACCTTCCCACCATTTAGAGCAGCAAAGCTGATTTGCTGAACACCCTCTACTTGGAAAGTCTGCAGGATTCAGAGATCGAGGAACATGTCTCCAGGCTTTGACAGGTGTCAGCTTCCGAATTTCTTGAACATGGTTGTAATCAAATACACCCCACGGTTCTTCTCTCTTCAACCAAGCTAATACTGTAGTAGAGTCTGTCCAGAAATAAACGTTGTATGTTGGAAACTCTTTCAAGACAGTTGTAGAAAGACGAGCAGATATAGCAGCACCAAGAAGTTCCAGTCTGGAAATTGTTGTTTTCTTTTTTCCACATGGTGCAATCCTAGTTTTACTCTGTACCAGTTGTATGTGTACAGTGCTTCCAATATCAACTCGTAGGAAAACAACAGCAGAATAGGCAAGTTTGCTTGCTTCTCAAAAAAAAAAAAATTTAACGAAATATGCTGAAATCCACTTTAACAGTGTAACCACCTTGGTACTTGAACATGCTTTATTACAGCTCCTTTAGCCATTTCAGAAAATATTGACTTGTTTTTATATCTGCTTCTTGATCCCAACCAATTTGAGATTTCCACAAACTTTGTAGCCAAAGTGTTGGTAGTAGCAACACTGGACCAGTGATCCCAAAGGGGTCAAAAACTTTGTGTGAAGCAGAAAGAATATTTCTTTTTGTGATTACCTCTTCCATTAGTTCTCTCAAATCTTGAATATTTAATGATAGGGCATCACAATGTCTGTCCCAAATCATAGGACTTGCTATGGGATCAGATGGGTTAGAGTGCTCTCACCCTCTTAAGTAAAATTTTCTTTCAGCCATGATCTCCATGGCTACATCAATAAATCGATCTAACTCTGACTGGGTTTGGACACTTGCCAAAAAATTGTACACGCAAAAGCTGCTCATCAATTTTTGTACAGTACACTCAGGGTATTTCCCCCGGCCGTGCTTCGCTTTTTCTAACTTTTTCTCCAAGTGGCACTGGATTGTTGATCCAAGTAAGAATGGGCTGCTGGAGACACCAAACACCACTCGACAATGCCTATAATGTATAAGCTCTCCTTCTTCACTGTGCCACAAAAATAGCAAGAAATTTCGATCCTGCTCATAGAGGCTTATTTGCAAGAAGGCTTTTGTTTTGACGAAGCATTAAAAACGGGTCTAATTTTTGTAGTACTGTTCGGCTTCACCACCTGTCGATGGGGCAGATAGTAAGAAACAGACTTCAATTCTTCTTTGGGAACTTCTTCGATTATGCCTTCTCGTTTCCATTCCTTAAAGACATCACAATATTCTTTAAACAAGTTTTCCTTCTTCAGCTTATGGGTTGTCACTTGTAACCCTTTAAATGCCAAATCAAAATTGTCTGGAGGAGGTAAATGATTGTCAAGCCATGGTAGGGAGACAAGGAACCGCCCTTATTCATCAACCTTAACAGTTCTTAATAAGTGCTCCATTGATGCTTTAAGAAACTCCTCTTTGGTTTTTTGTTCTGAAGGATCTTGTATCCCCAAGGAATCCAATCTCCACAACTGGAAAATATCCATCTCTTTCACAAATAGGGAGGCCACCAGCATAGCATTGCATGAAGGAATCTCCCTGTCCTTGCTCACTTTGCCTGACAGAGTCTCCATGGCAACAAGCCCACAGGATAAAACTCTGCGTTGGCCAGTCATGAGCTTTCTGATTACGTCTGATCCAAGACGCACTTGTACAGATCGTGACTCTTCCCCTACATCTAAAAACTGGATCTTCCTTTCATTAAGTACTGAAATCCAAGAACCTGGAGTGACTGATGCAATGTTGTCGCATATAGTTGTCTGATCTAATGCTTCCAGGTTACATGTAACACTATTGTCTTGATTTCTTAATCTTATTCTATAACAAGTATATTCACAGTTGTCAGATTTACCCCCCCCCCCCAACAATCAGTGAATCAGAATTTCCTTTCTGAGTGGGATATATCCCATTTTTTCAACTACATTTTTTAATACATAAGACTTTTGTGAACCAGAATCTAGAATTGCCCTAACCGGGATTTCTTTGTTACCACACACTATTTTTAACTTCAAAGTTTGGAGAAACATCCTGGAACTAGAAGTGTTGTTTGCCATATTAACTTCAACTTTTGGACCCTTATTTTCACTCCTGTATAAATCTTGATTTTTAGCTTTTAGAGACTCACACATAAGTGGGACATGCTTTTTACCACATATTACACATCTTAAATATGTCTTACAAGAACGAGCTGTATGCTTTGGTGTTAAGCAAGTGTTACGTAGATCGGGGTTCGAAGATTTTATGCAAAATCAGTCGTAAATAAACAAGGCAATTCCTTAAGAGCGATGAGTATTTATTGGCGTAAATCAATCCTTGAAAATATAGGATTCAACAGCAAAATTCGCAGAATAATTAACAGAAGGATCTCACACCTTCAACAGCACTCAGACACAATAAGCAGTGTCTAAAATTCACGTATGTAAATGACTATTCACAAGCACAGCCGAGCTTATCAAATTCAAGGCAAGTCTTCTAATCGCTAATCAAAGAACTGTCTTGTTGTTTACGTCTGATTTTGCATAAAATCATCGAACCCCGATCTACGTAACAATTTAGTGCCAGAAGTGGGATTTTATGCCAATAACAAGAGCGATGGATGAGCAACTGAAGGCTCTGTTGGAGGGCATGAATGCCTTGAAAAGAGGCCAAGAAGAGACAAAGAATGAGTTAAAAAATAAAATGGAGAAAGGCCAACAAGAAATGCAGAAAGGTCTGATTTCAACCAGCGAGTAGTGAGCATTGTTTTGATTAGCGATCAGCTCGGCTGTGTTTGTGAATAGTCATTTACATACGTGAATTTTAGACACTGCTTATTGTGTCTGAGTGCTGTTGAAGGTGTGAAATCCTTCTGTTATTTATTCTGCGAATTTTGCTGTTGAATCCTGTATTTCAAGGATTGACTTCCGACAATAAATACTCATCGCTCTTAAAGAACTGTCTTGTTGTTTACGTCTGATTTTGCATAAAATCCTCGAACCCCGATCTACGTAACACAAGCAAAACAACATTGCTTCTCTCTTAAAATTTTATGCCTTTCAGCCAAACTCATCTTCTGAGCTTGAAAACAGTCTTGGCGAGAGTGTTTCCCAGTACAAAAAACACATTCCTTCTTCACTTCCTTTGAAGCTTTAGTTAATAAATTGGCAGCTGTAGGTATCTTTTTCATTGGAAAATCTCTTACTTTTTTCTTAAAAGTTTGGCTATTTTCATCTACACCCAAGCCAAAACCAGCCATAGCCAAATTAATTCTTTCTTCTCCCTCTGTTTTTGCCTCGAGGAAAGTCATTAAATTGGTTAAACGTTCCTTAGCATCTTTTGAGGCTGCTGAGGTAGCACTTCTATTCCCCATGCTTTCAAAATGTCCTCTTGAAAACAGGACTCAACCATGGGATAAAGAATTGAAGCACATTTTTCAGTAGTCTCTCCTAAAGTCTCAAAGGCAAGATTCGAGTTTATCATACAGAGATGTCATTGATATTTTTTCCTGTTTCTGCTCCGAAATTATGAGCTTTAACAATTCACGAATATAAATCTCCACTAATAGATCATCTGTACCAAATCTCACTTTTAAGCTTTCAACTGCTTTGGCATAATTGGCTGCTGTTGCCGGAAAGCTCTCTACTACTTCTCGGGCTCGCGAGCCATTTACAGTAGCTTGAACAAGATACTGAAATTTGTTCTTGGGCACGATTTCATCATCGTCATGGATATGTTGAAATTGACTCCAAAATTGTAGCCAATCTTTAATATCACCACTAAACAGTCTAAATTCTAATTTTGGCAGATTAAATTTCTTTTTAGCGCCAGGTATAACAGTACTAGCTGCATGGCCCGGCGTTGTACGGGCTTTTACCAAGTGCATAACTTTTCAATATCATTCGTCCAGTTTTAAGTGCAATTTCTTATTGTACATGCCATTTAAATTCCCCTTTAAAAATTTTTTTCATTTCTTTTCCTGGTTGTACGGGTTTCTTCCCCCTCCGTATAGCTCGGCGTTGCACGGGCTGTTACCAAGTCTGTATAACTTAATCCTCATATGAATTGCTTCTTTCCCTCATAATGGTAGCACTTCTGTTTGTGTACGCGCGC
The DNA here is from genome assembly GCA_019973975.1 of Trichonephila clavata. Classification (NCBI taxonomy): domain Eukaryota; kingdom Metazoa; phylum Arthropoda; class Arachnida; order Araneae; family Nephilidae; genus Trichonephila; species Trichonephila clavata. The sequence goes on from BMAO01017870.1 coordinate 150,613, forward strand.
ATTGTGAGGGATTTCTGTGTGTGTAATTGTCATTAATAACAAACTAGCTTTCATGGCCCGGCGTTGTACGGGCTATTACCGAGTGCATACATATGTGGATATGTGAAATTAACATGAGGATTAAGTTATACCGAGGGTATAACTTAATCCCCATGTTAATTTCCTCCTTTCTTTCTGCCAACACTTTTGTATGGGTGTGACGCGTATGATGTGAGTGCATGACCCCTGAGTGCGTGTCATGGCTTTGTCGCTTAACATTTTCCCTTCTCTTCACAAATTCAGTACTTTCAATATTATTTTTCGAAATTACTTTGATTTTTTTGTTTCTTTCCTCTCCTCTTAGCCCGGCGTTGCACGGGCTTTTACCGAGTGAATAACTTCATCCCCATTGAAATTTCGTGTTTCCCTCAGGCCGATAGCACTTGTGTGTGTGTATGCGTGCGATATGAGTGATTTCTTTAACTATGTCATAAAAACTCCCTTTTTCGAAATTTGTTCTTGCGTTGGTGTGGTGTGGTAATTAGGAAAGATGGGTGAAAGCTCAGGTGTCGTCCTCGTCACTTCAGCATGATTGAAAATTTCGAGATCCGTCACCAAAAACCTTCGAATAGGCAAACAGTGCGAATTTAAAAATCACCCACTCACTTTCCAATTCTTTCGTTGCAGTTTTTTATTCCCCGGAAACGAAAATGTAGCCTTTTTAAAAATAGTTGTATGCTGAAAAAAAGACAGAAAAGTATAAATTTTTCAAATTACAAAATTTCGCTACTGTTTTAATTCTTGAAGTAAAATTGTGCGGATTTTTTGAAATATTCGACACGGGGAAAAAAGTTTCATACAATTGCCTTTATAAAAGAAGAAATTATTAAATGATTGATTTAAGTATTTTGAGTGTTTTATTAAAATTTGCTCAAAAAAAGTTTTTGGCTTTTTTTTAAAATCACTGATTTTAAAAGTTTTAAAAATAATTTTTATATAAAAGAAACGATATTGATTAATTTTAGAAAAATTGTAAAATATGCAAAAAATCATTGTTTTGTTAAAAAAAAATAAAAAAATTTTAAAAAATTAATTAAAAAAAAAAGATAGTTTCCGGCTGTTATTTTTTAATCACTGATTCTAAATGATCAATGAACGTTTTAAAAATCATTTTCTTTTAAATTCATCGATATTTTTAAAATATAAAACTATAACTTATTAATTATTTTACATTAAAATTGATTAAAAATGTTCATTTAGCAATTAATTGTGACATTCCGTTTGCTTAAATAATGGGAGAACTGAAAATTTACGTGGGAAAAATAAACAGAAATGAAAGCTTCTTGTTAGGAATTGTTGAAAAAGATAGAAATTACTTTGAATGATGAAAATCAGAAAAAACCTTTAAAAAAAATGAAAAGTGCATTAAAATAACAGAGGATCATGTTAAAGTAAGTATTTATCAGTAAAATTAATTTACGTGGGAAAAATAAACAGAAATGAAAAAAATCTAGATCCCTGAATTCGAATCCACTTTACACGATATCACTCCGTCATGCTGTGATCCGGTCACTTACGAACTGCACCACGCACACCGTAGCAGAAAGTGAAAATAGGCCCTAATCATGAATGGAAGGTAAAAATTGAAAGTAATTTTTAATTGATGAGGGGATATTCACATAACGATTGAAAAATTTCGATTCACGATAACATTTAAATGTATCTTAAAAAATTTATTGATTTTTGATATTTTAATAAAACGCAATTAATAATAAAGAATATATAATATGAACATATGTTTTTTTCCCTAAGGAAGTTATGCTTATTTAACTGACTATTTCCAAAAAAAAATATTTGGAAATGGGCAAATTTTTCGTTTTTATTATGAAATTATATGTCAAAAAAAGGAATATACATTAGGTATTATTTTAAAGTAAACTATAAGTTTTATGAAAGAAAACAAAAATTTTGATACTGATAAATATTTTAAATGAATCTCAGAAGTGCATTGAATGCATTTTTTCATCTTAATCTGACATATATAATTATTTAATTTTGAAAATTATATAAAGAAAAATTGACGAAAATTGAAGGAAAAATAACTTTTTCAATCGCATTTTTTTTACTCGCCAAATTTACTGATTTCCCCCTGTTTAAGGCAGAACTTTTTAGTGTAACCCTTGAGTTAGATGCGGTCGACGGTGAAACAGTTCAAAGGTCTTTGGAGCAAAACTAATTTTCGACGCCAATGTTTCGCTAAATGTAAAATCGCGTATTTTTATAACTAATTTCTTCATATTTAGGGCATAATTTTTAAGTTAATGCTTTCAAACTTCACAAATTAATTGCAAAAATAAAGTACTTTGAAATAAAAAATGTACAAAAAATACTGTTTAAATTATTTCTCGCAAAAACGTTTTTTTACGAAAATCACAATTTTTTTTTTAAAATCCACAATTTTTAAGCAATGTTTTCAATCTTCATACAGGTTACGGATAATATTGCTTTACACACGGAATGAAAGTTTTGTACAATTACCTTCATAAATGACGAAGTTATTTAATGTTTAGTAAAAGTTTTGGCTTTTTTTAAAAAATTCTTTAAAAAAAAGTTTTGGGAATTTTATTTTTTAAATGAATGGATCTAAAAGAGAAAGGCTTGAAGTTAATTAGTGTAGAATATCGATTTAATAACACGAAAACAAATTCATACCCAACGATTTAGAAATAATTTTCATAAAAACGCATCAGTTTTAACACTTTTTTAAAAACTTGTAAAAAATAGAAAATATCGTTATTTTGCAAAAAAAAAAATAAATAAATAAATAAATAAATAAAAATAAAGAAATATACCGTATTGTGGCGAAATAAATGATCTTTCCGATTCTGTAATTATTTTTTGTCTGATTTCAACGCTGAAAATTGGATGGCAATTTTAAAATGGTGGAAAAACGTCGGATCACCCCTCGGCCGAAACGGAATGGAAGTTCTGCCAAGTAAACAACCGACAGGAGTAAAACAATTAGGTGTTTTATATTTTTTAATTAATATATTTTCAACTAATTACAATATTGGAATATAAATGGGTAATACGGCTTCCCCAGAAAATTCCCGATCTTTTGGTACCTTCAGCGAGTTTCTGCGTGGTTCGGTTCGTGAGAAGATAGACGCACATAGATACATAGATAAATAGATAGATACGTTTGTTTACCTTCGGATTTTAATAGTGTAGATAGTAAAAATAAATGAAAAAAATTAATAAAGTATTAAAAATAATTTTTATTCGAAGGCTATTTTTATAATTAAATATGATTTTTTTAGAATCAAGAATAGATATCAGGGTAATATAGTGTAAAATTTAAAAAAAAGTTTACCAGAAATAAATTTCAAAATAAAAAAACCCTTAAAGATTGATATTTAAAATTTTGTTAAATGTTTCCGCGGGCCGCAATCTGTGTATTGGAGGGCCGCGTGTTTGACATGCCTGATCTAAAACATCTTGTTCTATATGTAACATGACCATGTTGGTAAATTTGTCTTTTTTACCATAGTACTTCTTAAATAATTTTTAACACGCTTTAAAACTGAAAAAGATCTCCCACCTAGTGCATTAAATATTAGAAATCTTAAAAATTTTTTAAAAGTATCTCTACATTAGGGAAAGTATATCCACACTAGGATTTCTCTTGCAACTCGTAACATTTCTAATGGTATAGTGGTACATTTCTAGTGGTTCATTGTATCTTTTTTTTATTTTAAAAATAGGAAAAACTGATCAAGTTCATATTGTTTAAATTAAAAGATTTAGTAGGGTCTTTGTAATTTCCTTTAGTTTGTGTTGCTTTTTTCTTAATTTCAAGAAAAAATCTCCCGTCAGAAAATACGGTTAAGTGTTCTATTATAGTTTTTCAAATCTCAGCTCTTCGGGATAGATCTGATCTTGCCCTATCACATATGAATTGGATAAGAAATTTTCCTTTCTGTAAAACATCATAACCGACTTCTTTTCTTTCACTGACAGGGCAAGTGCTGCCTGCGAACTTGTCCGGCTTCCTTTTCAAACGAGAGCTCTGATAAATCAGTTGCTCCTTGTTCTATTTTTCCAAATTCATTCCTGAAATTTTGGATGTAATTTTCTAGATTTTAGTGGACTATATCCATTAAATAATTCACACTACACTTATTGCAATAATTTGCTAGTGGAATTTATACTCTGGAGTGTGGTATTCCCAATCATGGTCTTTAGAGAAGTTTTATATTTGTCCATCTGTGTTTCAAAAGGGTTATGCCTTCAGTGTTGTGGTCTTTTTTACCCTTATTCGAATCACGAATTTCAGTCTGGGACGTTTTTATTAATCTTAATCTTGCGATTAAAGCTTAAATTCAACTAGTTTGAAATAGTTTGCTTTGAACTAGACATATCTTTTATCACATAACTTCATTTAATTTAATTTATCTTCACTAATAAAAAACACAGATGGAAATAAAAATCCCTTTATACCAAGAAGGACTTGTGCTACTTCAAAGAAATTTGGTAGGCATGTAGTGCTAGTAGTGTCACTTTGAGCATAAGAATCAAGGGTACTTTAAATACGTGCTATAAAGTTCGGGAGTGTTATTTATCATTGAGGTTTGACGTAGTGAGTTGACATTGGTCCAGAGTGACTTAATTAAGAAGACATTATTAACAACTCGCTGAGTTTGAATGATGTAGTATAATATATCTAAAAAAAAGGGGGACTTTCCTTCCCCGGTAGGAATATATCGCCTGTGCATGATTTTCGGCAGCCCTACCTCAAGAAAACTATAGTTCAACCAAGCACGGGTCACTGCTGACAGAGAAGACTGGCGTATTCATCACATGGGTAATCACCATCGTAGTGCATCTAGAGTAGAAATTAGTTTTTTTCAGCACTAGAGCGAGACAATGAGGGGTAACAAATTTGCCATTAGAGAAAAAGCTCCCACGCAGACACCCTGTAGCGTTCATACCATAAGCTTCAAACACGGGCATCTGCGATTTCAGTAATGTCACGCTAGAGATCATTGAAGAGGTGATGTGTTGTGTTCTTCGATTAAAGCTGTTTCTATCTTGGTTCCGGTGATGCAGTGGCGTAACGGAGAATATTAGGGACCCCCTTGCAAAGTTGGATATTGGGCCCCAAGCGTCAGTCAGACTATGAAACCCCGCAATGGGGGAGGATTACGTTACGCCACTACAAAGAGCTGTATATTGAGTAGAAGAAGGCCAGGTCACAGCGCCTGCAAACAAGCGTTCTGTGGCCTAGACACACTGAGGCCTGCCCCTAGAGTCATGGTCTGACGTGAGAAATTTTCTTTCATTGCTGGAACACTCTCAAAGTTAATTTACACACCCTAACTGCAAACTTGTATGTCAGTCTGGTGATTCCAACTGTTGTACTGCCATTCATAAATATCATTCTATGATTGTTAACAAGATAACGTTTACCATTATACCCACCTTAACCTTATAGATCACCAGATCTTTCTCCAGTCGAGCATGATTGGGATATCATTAGATAGCTCTGACAGTGTCATTCACAACCAGAATTAAACAACCTCATATTAATGGACTAAGAGTGGCAGGCATTCAATTCAATCCCACAAACTGATATCCGGTTCTTGTGCGACACCCTGTAATCACATTTGCATGATTGCTTTTAAAATTCTAGTGTATCATCATTTCACATTTGAAAGGGTTCTTCTTGCATTTACAATAACCTGAGATATTGAAACTTTAATCAATTAAATTCTTTACCTAGACAAATGCATTGCGGTAGTTTCATTATTCTACATTAATTTTTTCTTGGTGTTGGGATTTTTTCTCCATTAGTGTAAGATGTATCGAGTGGCGGATGGGCTGGTGTGCGACTGGAGAGATGCCCTGTGGGCTGGAACGGTTTCGGGCTGATCAAGAAGCTTGAAAGATATAATTGATGCATGATTCGGTGAGACAGACATAAAACAAATTTTTTATGATGATGATGACTATGAATGATAACTTATACGCAAAGTTACATTTCGGACGGGGCCTTAAGGCCGGCATATCTTTCATATCTGAGCCAATCCACCATTGGATGCATCTGAAAGGAACTAAGCGCGGCTGTAAACTAAAACCGAACTTGTATGACGAAAAACGAACGAAATATTCTTTTAATCAAAATTAAATTTAGTGCAAAAAAAATATAATAAAACCACACGCGAAAATGTTTGTACATATTGCAACAATAAGGATATACAGAAGAAAGATAGCTGGGATTGCATCACGACTCAAATCCGTGGAAATCATCGAGGTTGCAATATCGGTGGAATATTTTTTTGTTTCATGTTTAACTTACAATTGGAATACATCAAACTTGTGACCCCTACTGATGCTGGGGGCCCGTGGCGGCTGCCCCCATTGCAGAAGCAGCCATCGATGGTTTGGAGGGAGGGGGATACAGTATAAGGGCACCCTTGCACGCAATCCTCGGTGCAGCAGACGTCGACATTAGTACACCTGTAGTAATAGATCTACGTGCTGCCAAATGTCTGGAGGAAGCTGTACGGTCATTCACCGCCATGCGGAGCAAGTGTCGATCGTCAAACGCTGACGTCACCTTCCGTCATCCACTGTCAGTTTTTCGAGTTGTTCGATGCTCGTTGGTCCACTGCTTTCAAACTCGCATCACTGTGGGGCTGCACACGAATACACGCATTTCTTCCGCTGCACACGAGCTTCATTGCGCGATTAGAAAATCCTCCTTCTCGAAGGTCGATAATCCTTCCCCGTTCAAACACCGTAAGTTGTTGGAATTTCTCCTTATTTCGTCGTGGAGGCATACTTAGGTCTCCCTAAACGTTCGCCACTAAAATAATCATTCACTATTTTCAACGTATCACTATAGCCCTCTATTTGTACGCTTTCAGCGGCCGTTCAGAGGGCGCTGCGCACGCCCCGCATCCGTGGTGGCTCTGAAGCCTTACTATTTTGCGTAACATTCTATAATTGATATGTGCTGCAAAGTTCATTTAATTCTGATGATTCCTTCATGGTGTTGAATTTTCTTACAAACCAGTGTGTGTTACTGATAGTACATAGCCACATTGTTAAGAAGGTTGATTTACTTCCCTATTAATATCTCTGTGAGTATTAATTACATTCTCTTTCCATTATTAATCATTGTGACAAGAGGTTTGTGGTAACTAAGTATGATACGAGAACGTCGGTAGATACGTGATTTACGAATCGTGAAAACATCGCATCAATGGTTGTACTATACCTAGTCGTCCCCAGTTCTCTAACAGAAAAAAAAATCCAAATTAAGCTCTGGTTACAAAAATTGTGCTCATCTCAATCCTTCACCTTTATCAAAATCAATATTGTAATCACCACCAAGTACGAGTGGAAGTACATGATACTGTTCCCCCAGTACCTTAGAAACACCATCTATATATGCTAATTATGTCTCGTGGATATAATCTATAATGTCAGTAACAGTCTGATTGACAGAAATATGAACTGTGACGATAACAATGGGTTTATCGTTAGGTACAGTGGATCTCGTGGCACATATATCTCCCAAATTAGATCTAATTTGATAAACGTACTGGGTATTTCTTCTCACAAAATCATCAGGATTACCAATAAACTTACTTTGTGAATCACGCATGTTTTGATAGATGGTGACCCCCCCCCCCCGATTAATACTTGATCATCTATTTTGTGTTAAGTTTTTAAAATTTTTATTTTCAACTAATTCCACATTGCGAAACCATTTTTCTGATAACATTAAAACGTGTGCTTTTTGCACAATATTACCATGAAGATCCCGTGCATGTACCCCGAGACTTTAGCAGTCGATAGAAAAGCGAATCATATCCCTTCCATTCATTTTATTGAACATAATTGGATAGTTGTAGTAAGATGAATAGTAGAAGCCTAGTAAACTTAATCACCTCTGCCCGGAGGTTGTTACTGATTTATGAAGATATCCCTACAAAGGGAATATTCTAACGGAGTATATTACGCTCATGTCCATAAATTAAGGATAATGAAGTTCAGGCAAAGAAAGAGACAGAAGCAAAACAAATTTGACTTATTTGTAAAGTCTATTTATTAAACAAAAGGTAAAGAGCAAAAAAGATGCTATATGTTTGAAATAATTAATAAAAATTGCGATTTTTACTCCCTGGAGCAAATTTAAAAAAAACACCTATGTACAAAAACAGTATAACATAGTTAGTATGATGGTTAATACGGAGTATGTCTCCCGGGCGATGCAATACAGGCCTTACAACGCCTACGCATGCTGAGTATCAAATTATCAATCTGATCTTTGGGAATATTACACCACTCATCAAGCAATATCCTCCGAAGTTCCGGTAGACAGGTGGGAGGGGGTTGATGGGCTGCAATTCGTCGGCCAAGCAAATCCCACACATGCTCTATTGGATTCAAGTCCGGTGAGTATGCTGGCCAATCCATATGGGTGATATCTTCCGATTGAAGGCATTCGTCTACAATGTTTGCACGGTGAGGACGGGCGTTGTCATCCATAAACAGAAATTCAGCCCCCATGGTGCCCCGAAACAAACGTACATGTTGTTCCAGAATGACATCCCGATAGATGTGGTCTGTAATCGTTACACTCTGAACATGTAGGTCAGTTCTGGAACCAAGAATAATTCCTCCCCAAACGAGCCTTCCTACACCACCGTAACGGTGTCGTTCAATGGTGTTCTCTTGGTGGTAACGGTACCTGGCGCTCTCCATATGAAAGTCCGGCGAGAATCAGACTGCAAACTAAACCTGGACTCGTCGGAAACCATCACACAAGACCATTGTTGTGGTGTCCACAATGCATGCTCTCTACTCCAGGTTAATCGCAGGTGACAGTGAGTTGCGGTAAGGGGAACACATCTCACAGGCTTACGAGCATATAGACCAATGTGCCCTAAGCGTCTGTACACGGTCTGCCTTGAAACTGTCGTACCGGTAGCTGAAGAGAGCTGACGAGATAGGTCTGATGCTGTGCTCCGTCTGTTTCTTTTTTTAGTAACTGCTAAATACTGGTCTTCAATCGGCGTTATAACTCGGGGGCGACCTGTGCTGTAACATCTACTCACATTACCATCATCTTGGAATCGTTACCAAAGCCTGGAGATGACACTCTGGTTCACTCCAAGTTCCTCGGATACTTCCAGCTGGGTACGTCCACATTCCAGTCGTTTCATAATTCTACCACGTAAAAAATCATCCAAATGCTTCCTTTGTGCCATAACTACGCGGTTATTGCACTGAAAGGCTTTTAAAGCGCTTGTGGACAATTTTACTTCTTTGCCACCATTCCTTATATACCCCTCTCTTACACTCTCGTCATTGTGGCGTACTATCCGCGCCATCTGGTGGTTTCCTGTAATTTGCATATTCTTCTTCAAGATGTGTGTGATAATTCTACAGGTCAAATTTTTATTTTAGAGTTCAATTTCTGTGTGATTTTGAATTATCCTTAATTTATGGACATGAGTGTATTTGTGTTGTTGAAACAAAGTTTATTTTTGATAATCATTCTTAGTTACTTTGCTATTTAAAGCACCAAAACACTGTTTGATACATGCCACCAAATTTGGCACTTTTATACACATCTGTGTATATAAGATTTTATGTACTTAGTAAGATTTTATATGTATCTTTTGTAAAACATGATATAAGATGTAAACATTCTTTTAAATGCAAATGAGTGATTTCTATTTTGTACAATTTATATTTCAATATATTTGAACCATATACAACAACAATTATACCACAAATTACAACTGACCTACTATAAATATTCATGTAAAAATTAAAATAGAATTTGCGTTCATACAATGATAAGGTGTCAAAATTTATGTGTTCCTTCATTCATTTTTTTCTGATAAAAGTTAATAAACAATTAAAAACTTGTAAATATCAAACTCAGAGTGAATTATTTTAAGAATATTTTATTATTACTACAGGTTGAACATTACATCAACTGCGAAATTTAAGAGTGTGAAAATGTTGGGGAAAAAATGTGTTTTACTCTGTGATAATGAAAGTTAACATTTCTCCTTGCAAAACGAGAATGAATGTTTTAATCAACACGATTTAGATTTTTTCAGAAATTATGGCCAATTTTTAAAAAATGATGGGCATTCAATTTAAATTTGCTTATAGGCCATAGACAATAAAAATAAGATTAATAGCCTTTGGTTAATTTCAGAATTTAAAATAAGAATAAGTAGTAAAAAAATAATGATTTTTTAAAAAAAATCTTTTTATTGGTAGACTTTTTTTATTGTAAGATATCATAAATATCACAATCCATTCTGTTATACGTAATATCTAGGTTCTAAAGTACCACTGAATTTTGTGGATTGGATGCAAAAATGAGAAAAATTTATAAAAGTTTGTACCAATCAGAATTCCCATTTTCTAGTGATTATTACTACTTAGAAATAACAGCAACATTTTGAATTTTATAATAAAAAAAATCAGATACTTCTACTTAATTTCATAATATGCATATATTCATAAGAAAATAGTATCCTATTTTACAGTGGCGTAACGTACACCCCCGTAACCCCTGCATCGTGTGTGTGAGGGTTCTAGGGCAGCGTTTCTCAACCTTTTTTGGCCCGCGGACCGGTAAAATTTGTAAAAAAAATTCGCGGACCGGTGATATTTTTTTAACAACAAAATTTTACTAGGTATTAAAGAACTACTAAATACGTTAATTGGAACATGTTTATTATCATTTGCGTACACTAATATTTAAATGTAAATATATGTAATTATATTACATACATATAATATATATAACAAAACTTTAACGAAAATCACAGAAAATTATAAAAAAAATCACAAATTCATGGACATAGAAACACAACAAAAATATCACTCTTACGATTACTAAAAAATTAAATCAAAAAAATTTGTAAAACAAAACATAATTTATTGACTTGAAGTAGTTCTAGTCGGGCTTAAAGGCCGTCGTTGGTTGAAATTGCTTCCTGACGTTTCGCTGGCACGAGTGGCTAGCTTTTTCTATGGTGTTTCCATCTCAAAGGTTGGATGCAGACTGGATGGCATAGAAGCACCTCAGAAAAAGCTAGCCAACGTGCCCACGGAACGGAGGAAGCAATTTCAACCAACGACGGCCTTTAAGCCCGACTAGAACTACTTCAAGTCAAAACAACGGCCGCGAAAGCCTCAACCATTTTAACATAATTTATTGTTTGTTTGTAATAATAATTTTTAATAAGTAACAAACCCCTGAAAAAAATTACAACAAAAAATATCAGAAATTATAAAAAAAATCACAAAATCATTGCATATGAACACAACAAAATAATTCAACATGTGATACTACACTAAATTAAAGATCTACAATTTTTATATTGTTATTTATTGTTAATGAGAAGATTGTGGCTGCTCTTCTTCAATCAACTTTTCAATTGTGGGTTCTAAATTAGTCAAGCTAAGTCGGAGCGGCGAAATAACCGAAAGACGATTTCTAAATTTATTTTTTATTACCGTCATAGATGAAAATCCCGCTTCACATAAATATGTAGTTGCGAAAGGGACTAACATTTTCATTGCTTTCTCGTATAGAGATGGATATTCATTTTTCAATTTGATCCAAAATTTATCTAGGGACATTGTTGAAAAACTAGCTTTTAACATAATATCTGTACTAATCTCAAGGAGGGATTCATATTCTCTGTCACTTAAATTTAACTTACTACTCTCATATGGTATGAAGGGGTTTGTTATCCACACATTTCTTTCACACGTGGTATTTTCAGATGGGAAATATTTTTCGAAACCATTTTTTAAAGATTGTAAGTGATGCCCAATGATTATATTTAATCTTGATACGTTTAAATCTTGTTGTAAATTAATAAAATCAAAATAATTACTAAATACATCAATATTATTGGTATTTACTTTATCCACCCAAAAATTAATTTTTTTCTTAAATCCATCTATTTTATTAAATAAATGAAACGCATTTGTAGAAGTTCCTTGTAAACTCAAATTTAAATCGTTGATATATGAAAATATATCACTTAAATATGCTAGTTTTGCAACCCATTCTACATCAGAAAAATGCATACTTAAAGGATTATTTTTTTCTCTTAAAAATATTTCTACTTCCGTCTTTAATTCAAAAAGCCTGGTTAAAATCTTACCCCGCGAGAGCCATCGAACTTCTGTATGCAATAATAACTGCTCATGTTTGGCACCAACCTCCTGACAAAATATTGCGAATAACCTACTGTTTAAATCGCTTTTTTTTGATAAAATTAATAATTTTTATAGATTCCGCTAAAACCTCATGTAATTCTGTGGATAAACTTTTCGCTGCTAAATGTTGTCTGTGGATTATACAGTGGGTAATTAATAAATCAGAATTAGCTGCTTGCTGAATTCTTTTAGTAAAACCACAATGTCTGCCAGCCATACTAGCCGCCCCATCGGAACACACACCTACGCAATTTTTCCATTCTAAAGAATGTTTAATAACATAAGAATTAAGTGCTTTAAAAATCTCATCACTTGTTGTATATGAAACCAATTCTATACAACACAAGAATTCTTCTTTTATTTCTTCCAAAGTAAAATCAATATATCTAACATAGCAAATTAATATGGCCTTTTTAGAAATATCGCATGATTCGTCGATTTGTATTGCAAAAAGTGTTGATTCCTTTATCTTTTGTATTAATTGGTATTCCACATTCTCTGATAATTTTTCAATTCTTCTTCTTATAGTATCATTAGATAAGGGAATCGATTTGATTTTATCAACAGCAGAGAGTCCAAACATTTCTAAACAGACGTCTATTAAAACTGGTTTTATTAAATTTTCCCCAGTAGTAAAGGATTTTCTTGTTTTAGCAATCCGAAGGGCAACTAGGTACGAACATTTTAATAATGACTTGTTGTGAATAAAATTTTGTTTAAATGTTTTTGTTTGTAATCCTAATTCTTGTTTTCTACGCTCAAAATATTCACGCGGCTTTTTTTCCAGCTCGGAATGTTTAGCCTTCAAATGTCGTAACATTTTCGCTGGTTTCATAGCATCATTTACTAAAACTTCATGGCAAATGATACACATCGGACGTATATCTTCTTCCGTAGAATTGGGCCAAAGAATAAAACCATATTTTATATATTCGTGGTTGTAGTGTCTGATAAATGGTTTTCTCTTTTTTCCTGGTACTATTCCTGTTTTGTCGTCATTTTTTTGAGACATTGAACTGGTATTCAAAAAATTGAATAGCGTGCCTTGTTTACGGTTCATCTTACTAAGGGTTAAAAAATATTTTTTTATTAGCGCCTACATACATACATACATACATACATACAAGTATATAAATAATCAATAAACTTACTGTTATATTGGTCCAATCCAGTTAAACAGATATATAATTATTATAACAATGTTTCGTTTAACAATAACTTAAAAACACCCAGACTATACAACGATAAAACTGTACCAGATCACACATCAAATCTATTAACCTTCTGTAAGAACTCCTTCAATCAACGCTTCCGTGTTCTGTGATCCACCGAACACAAATAAGCTGTGATCTATATACTATTATAACCCCGGCTTAAGTGTCTGTCGCCAACAGAGGGGTTTACGCGCCGCGCTCTCGCGCACTTTTGTCAGCATTTCGGGAATTTTTCTTCAGTGCAGTACTAACCATAAATTACATAGAATTATAAATAGTTCAAGATATATTTGTATTTCGTAATTTAATAAATTAAAATTTAGTTCTTATTATTATTTTTTTTTTGATAAGTAAATTTTTTTCGCGAATAGAAGAAATTGTCCGCGGACCGGTAAGATTTCTCCGCGGACCGCTGGTGGTCCGCCGGACCAGCGGTTGAGAATTGCTGTTCTAGGGGACCCAAAGCATGACTGCCGCCAAGTACCTACTCTTTGTAAAATCCAACTTGGAGGGGGGGAGGGGAGGCAAAACCTGACTTTGCAGGGGAACCCACAGGTTCTCAGTTACGCCACTGCTATTTTAAATTTCTAAGATGACAATTTCTTTCTTATTTCCATAATAATCAAATTTATATTATTCGAAGACTCCTACATTTCCTTGCATATTCTATGAAAAAAAAATAAATTCTTAATGTTTAACTTTAAATTTGAGACTTTTTTTTTACTAAATTCTGTGCTCTCCCACCTTCCCTCGAGTTTCTTGATAAAATTATTCATCCCAGTATCTTGAAGAAAAAAGTTTAAAACTAGTTTATTTAATGATCAAATACTTTTTTTCTGCTAAGCATAATTATTACAAAAGTATATTAACAAACTTAGAAAAAGTGTTACAAATGTTTAATGTTATTTATTTATTTTATTGTTCATTTTATGCTATTAGATACAAAATACTATGTTTAATTAAATGTTTTGAAATTCTAAATCGTCTTTGTTTGTAACGTATGCTTTAAAATTTTATTTAAAATTTTTTTTTCACTCTTTATAGTGGCTGCGCTAACCTAGTGATTATGATCACGAACTCGATGCTGGAATTTCGCGGGTTCGAGCCCTGGTGCCACAGAAGACCCTTCGTGTAGAGAAGGCCGATGTACGGTACATTTGGAGAGGCCCAATGTTTTCCCGTTGTTGGGGTGGGGTAGTTAGTAGAGGGGGTTGCCAACTGTCATCGTCACTTGACCGAAGCGCAAAATTAGGAAATCCCCCCCCCCAACCCTTTTGTTGCTTTATAGTGCGACGTTTATGTAATTCTTTCACTACCTTGACTTTTTTTATACATTTTAATGAGTTTTTTTAAAATCCTGTATACAAATGAATAGCCAAGTGGCTGAGTGGTTAGTGCATCGCGCTTCCACACCACAGGTTCGAGGTTCAAACCCCGGGCTGGGCAAAGTTGACTCAGCTTTTCTCCACTTCAGTGGGTCGATAAATGAGCACCAAGCTTGCTTGGGAACTTAACACTGGGGGTCTCGCGTCAGACTGACCACCTAACCGGAACATCTGCCCATGTACTTCAGGGCCCAAGATCACGCATACTGAGTTGGGCACAGTAGGCCTTGACCTTCATGGGATGTTACGCCACTGTTAGTTAAGTTTATACAAATGAATAAGCATTGCCAAAATCACAAAGGAAAATTTTTTTGAAAACATGTTATATGAAACATATAGTGGTTAGTGATACTGTGCTGCGCCGTTGGGCCTGGGTTCGAATCCCGGAGAAGGCATGGATATTTATAAATGAAGAGTGCCTTTGTGCAGTAGGGGGGGTACTCTAAAAATAGCCATCGAGCTGCACACCTTCTGGAAGGGAAAGAGGAGGCCCCGGATCACACCCAGGGTATTCGGGTGAATAGAGCCAAATCGCACTGTCATCTGTATGACGCTCAAAGCTGCGGGTAACGACAGGCGTTAATCTAGCCCTTTGCCATCGATGAATTTCGTAACCATTGATTTGATGTTACTATTGGTTACTGTCGATCAAGTGGCATAAGTAACAACAACAGAATTTTTCACTAGAGAATAGATTTTTATACTCGAGAAACTGTATTGCAGAGATATTAAGAATTGCAGTTTTCAAATGTATAAAAGAAATAAAATGAAATTGACTGATTTTAAAGCGTTAAAAAACTGAACTTTTAAAAATGAGTAGATTTTTTTGAATAAATTGATTAAACCAATATTTAAATTCAGCCTGAAAGATAAGTTTAAAACAGAAACGTTTCTGTTCTTCTCCAATCTGTGATTTTATTTCTCAATGTGATTGACTGTACATAAGGCATGGATTCGTTTACAGTAGTTAATAATTATTTATAATGATAACTTCAGTACAATATATGAGGAGCATTAAATCATAACACAGAAATGTATCATTTGGTGGATTTAGCTTAATATAGTATTTACACTATGAAAGCCATTCTCAAATTTTGTTTGAATCATTGATTTCCGCATGGATAACCAATTATCTAAAGGTAATATTACCGTAAAAGAGAGTCAAGGCAGTGCAAGTTTATCCATTGGGTGCCCAGGGGACAGGAAAAGCCCAGATAAGCCGGACTTAACCGGATCCATGATCCACTTCTCTCCTAGGATCCTCAATTAACAAAGGGGGCCGTGGATCTGCTGCGCCTAGAACCGGAAATGAGCTTAAACCGGCACTGAGTCAAGGATATGGGTCAGATACACTCTAAAATATAAACTTTAATTTAAATACTCGATTGAGATCCACGTACCCACGTAATTCTGAACTGCGGTACTAACTAATGTAACTTTATATTTGACCGTATATAAATTTAAGTAAACATGTTGCGAAATTATAATAATTTGGAGGGAGAAAAGTTGATTTTTTTAATCTTTATATTTAATCAGCTCTTTTTTTTTTGCCACTGGTTGACTTTTCATTATTAATTTTAAGAAATGTTAGATAATTTTTCATGGTATTTAGAGACCAGGAAAATATTTAATTATAATTAATTACATTTCAGTAAATTAATTTATTTTAGAATTATTCAACATCATAATATATATAAGTATTAAAATATGTCATACTTTGTAAAAACAATTTGAACATTTAGTACTCCAAGTTTTTTAATACTTTGATTGATTTCAAAACAGTACTAATTTTTTGAAAATTAGGTTTAGGGATGGGTTCTATTTTTTGAGGCTCTTTTCTCTTTTATTTTTATTTAAAATGTTTCTCGGGGTCTTTCACGTTTGGAAAAAGTCCGCTTTGAGGTCAACAACTGTGGCATTATTTTTACGACAGGGTCCTCCATAATCGTTAAGGAGAGAATTTCCTGTGGTAGTAAGGGTCTCCCAACTACTTGAAAACTGAAGAAACTGAAACTTTAAACTGAAAACTTTATATTAAGAATTTATTTTTCTTTTATTTTTAAGGCTTCGCTATTATGGTCCTCTTCTTGTCTTAAACTGAGAATCCTCAGTTTAAACTCCATTTTTTTTCTGACGAATCATTTCATTATAAAAGATTTGCCGTTTTTTAAAATATCGTTATTGAATACGTAATAAGAAACATTTCGAAAAGTGTACAGATATTAATTATATAATTAACTCGCCTTGAACTGATCAACTGAATTGTTTTCACTTGTAACATAAAAGCCATTCGTATATCTCAAATGAAATCTAAATTTATCTCTATATTTATTTCCAATTAAGAAATGCTATAATTGTCACGTCAATTAGAAAAGGTTTATGTAGTTATTATTCCTTTTTGTATAACTACTGAATAGATTTTGTATTCCGTTTTTTTGTTATTTAGAAATATAGTCACAGCAGTTTAAATTTTATTATCAACAAAAGAAAATAATATCAAATGCACTCAATTAAATCCTTAATATTCCTATCCTCATGAGAAAATAAAATAATTTTTTAGGGTTAAAGAAAGTCAACTCATGAAAACGCTTATCTAAAATAAAATTCCAGTAATGATTAACACATCTAATTTGCAAAATTTAACCTATTAATAAACACATAAAAACTACTTATCTGATCACTTACATATTTTCAAAAAATTAATACTATTTTAAAATCAATTCCAGACTTAAACAAAAAATATGGAATATATAATGTTTGCAGTATATTTATTTTGTTCGACACATTTCAATATTAAAATATGCTCTGATGTTAGAAACATCTGAAATAACTAATGTGTTGAAATAACGTTAAAGGTTTTTAGTAATCGAATTTAATAAGAGTGTTGCGCACATTAGATGAAAAATATATATGGTTGATTGATTAGCTATGTTAAATGACCGCTGGAAGAAAATTGTCCCATATTCAATGCATCACTAAAAGTTATTCAACATTTCTTAAATCTAAAAAATTAAATAATACCAATCAAACAATTTTATTATTTAACAAAACAACAAAAAGAAAATTACAGGCGTTTTACAAATTAATTTCGCATTGAATGTTAATAACATGGCTTCTTTTGGCTGCAGACTTTTTAATTTATATGCATTTAAACGAAAACAAATAATTTTACAAGATTTTATTTAACTTACAATGTATGTATGTATGTATGTATGTATGTATGTATGTATGTATGTATGTATGTATGTATGTATGTATGTATGTATGTATGTATGTATGTATGTAATTTGTTCGGGTGGAATCTTGCAACTCAAATTTTGAAGCTGATATCTTCACCTATTGAGCTGAAATTTTGTACACACGTTTAGTTTGGATGACAATGCATGTTTTGACCATTTATATTTCGATATTGCAATTAATTAAAAAGATATTAATTAAAAACATTAAACTAGTTTTGGGCGCCAACTTTGATATATCTGCATTGTTGTGTAATAATGTTATTTTTACAACAATGACAAAAGTTGGCGTCAAAAATTGGTTTTCAGCCAAACTAAAATTTTATAACGTTGCGCTATTGACTGTATTTATTAACTTTGTCTAAAAAATAATTACATTTCTACAACTTAAAAATAATCTAATTTCTACAACGTATGCGATTTTTTTACAAATTTTTATCTATTTTCTTGGATTTAAATTCAAAACAAAAAAAGTAGAGCTATTTTTCAAGTAGATTGGCACATTGTATACCATTCTCAACACTGCCAAGTTAAACTGAGATGGAGTATTGTAGAAATTCTTTAAAAAAATTTATCTAACTTTAATCTATGAAACTCAGACAAAAAATAATTACAGAATCGGAAGGATCATTTTTTTATATATCTTACCCATAAAAAAAAAGGAATCCGCTAGGAAAACAATAAGAGAAAAATATTATCCAGAAATGCAATGTATTTTCAATTAAAAAAATAATTTTATATTAAAATGAATGAATTTTTTTTAAAGAAATTTTCTAATTTTTTAAGCCTACAAGTAATTTAAATATACCTCATTTTATCACCAGTAATCTAAACACACACTACGACATGTGTCCTTAAATTTAATCACAAATAGAATCTGTTAATTTTATTTGAGTTTTTTTTTGTTTGAAAAATTGCGGCAATTTTGTTTTTCTAGATGAGTTAGGTACATTGTACAACCAGCTCAAGGTTATTGATATCCATAAAATGTGCCAAAAGAGAATAATTTGCAAAATGACCTGAAATATTTTAAAAATAAGGAGAGAAAAACAATCGAATCCGAGAAGAAACATTTCGTTAAATAGGAAATGCACTTCGCTATTTGGAGTTATTTTACGAAGAAAAGAGTAATATGTGCTTGGTTCCAGGAAAAAGTTCTTAAAATAGAGAAATTCCCAAAATAGAGAGGTTCGTTACATGGAGGTTTGACTGTATAAAAATAACGCGATGGTTAATTATTTTTTCAAACTCAAGTTTCTAAAGATGACCTGAGCAATTAAAAAAATAGATTTTTACGTAGAAGATATCCAATGTCCAGCAAAATATTATCATTAGTTGATAAAACTTTCTTTTTTCATTACAACATGCGTTTTGAATTTTAAGCATTTTATTGATTAATACAAATATTTAAATCCCTTTTGAAGTTTTTTAATAAATAACTAGATTTTCTTCTAATATGTTAGAGAAATATATCCCTTACCTTCAAAATATTTCAAATAAATAATATATTCTTTAAGATTTTTCAAAAAATAGTCAAAATTTTAATTAAACATTTAATAACTTCGTCATTTATTAAGATAATTTCACGAAACCTTTTTTCGTGTGTAGAACAATATTACCCAAGGTCTGCACGAAGATTGACAAAATTACGGATTTAAAAAAATTGTGTTTTTCGTCTAATACCCTTTTTGCGAGAATTGTTTCAGCTAAATCAGGGATGGTGAACCAGCGTTGATTGAGTTGAACAGGCTGAGAAACCTGTCCAGCGATAACTAAAAAGTAAAAAAATAAATTAAAAGTAAAAAAACTTTTTTAAGAACAAGCTTTTATTTAAACGCTCTAAAAAGAATAAAATAAACTTTTCCTTTAAAACTTTTTTTACTATCAACTTATAACATTATTACACAATTTATCTATACTAATATATAAAAGAAAGAGTGTGTGTGTGTGTGCGTGCGTGTTTCACCTATTCCGACCAAATTAAGCAACCCAGGAGTATGAAACTTGACATGCAGAAGCTATAGGTCGTTATGCTATTAACCTCGAAGAGTGTTTTTCGAAATTTGCTTTAGATTTTTTTTAAAATTCAATTTTTATGCGATTTTTCAGCTAAATGGAGATATGACGTCATCAGCCATGTCAAGTCTTAACTTTGCGAAAATTAATATTTTGAGCAGTTTTGGAGGGGATTTTAGCACATTTAACTGTAAATATATTTATTTTAGTTGTATTTATTCATTTTTTTTAACTCTTTGTGGAGGAATTACATTTGTTTTTCGAAAAAATAGTCTTAAAAAATGCTTTTCTAAATTTTATTTTTCCGATTGGCAGCACTAATTTGATAACAGTAGATATTTTCGTATTTGATTTCCAACGTATTATATCTTTTTCGTTTCTTTAAAAAAAAGGATGTTTTTTTATACAACTTTTTCAGACTAAATAATCATTCTATGCTGATGGAATGCGGTAATATGTACCATTAAAGTGTACTAATTACTAATATTCAGGCGATGTCATTTGGTTCTAAGTTTAACTTTGGCGCCGAAAACCTGTGCCATGATATGAATCTCGGATGGATTGTAATCAGGTTAAGTTTATCCACCGTATTGAATTTGTGTAACTTTGTATAATTTTTGTTCAAATTATTTCTTATTTCCTTTTGTGGTTTGTAATAATGCATGTTGATTGCGTAATGGAACAACTACCCATCTTGCAAGGCCTAAAGCTACTATTACAATTCAGTCTGAAAAAGGTTGCCTTCTTCGTAATTCCATGTAGTAAAATAGTACAAAAATGTAGCCTATAACAAAAAGAAATAGGCACTCACTTCAAACTAATTGGGATTGTCTCTATCCTGATTTTCCTCACAGCCAAATTGGTGACATTCAAATCACTCCTGGATATCAAAACAACAAATATTTTTTTTTTGAAAAAGAAAGAATTATAAGATTTTGGTGGGAAATAGCACGATTTGCGTGGTCCAAATTTTGACTGCGGTGATGTTAATACACAAGAATACAGATTTTTATTTACGTATAAGATTTTCTGACATGTTCCTTTTTTTTCTGTGGTGTTTATGGTAGTTTCATGTAAATCAGACCTTTGCTTATCTATTTAAGGTTGCTTTTTGGTTTGAATTGATGTTTACTAGGTTACTTCATATATATTTGCGTTTATTTTATTCATGTTTAAATTTTTTATATTTTAAGGTTTTGTGGCAAAATTAAGGCTTAATTTTCTTTTGTTTTCTATAACCTTTTAATTTAAATTATGCTATATTTTCTATTTTAGTGTCTCACATATGCAAGTTGGCAATTGTTGCAATAATACGTCAGTACCTTTTCTTTTTGTTATAAGCTATATTCTGGTACTATTTTGCTACATTGATGAAACATGGAATTTGCAGATAAAGGTAAAAAGCAATAACATTTTTTGGAGCTTACGTATTATTGCAAAAATTGCCAACTTAATTAATAACTCACCAAATTGGCAACCATATGCTTCATTTCATGTAATGTCGCAAATAGGTTGCGATAATATGCAAGTACCATAGAAAATGACACTCCATTCAAACTAATTGGGATTATCAGATTGCCGATATATCATGATTTAAGTTAGAATTTATGATACTTACATATAAGCATCATCACAGACAATTTGGTGCAATCCTAATCGCTTCTTGGTATTAAAACAACAAAGATTCTTACATGTTTTTATATAAAAAAAATCAGTCACATTTTGTTGGGATTTGCTTAGTGCCAGTTTGGTTGTAGTGATGCTAATACGTAAGAACACGAAGGCTAATATGAATTTTTATTTACGTATGAAATTTTCTGACATATTTTCCAGCAGGTTATTAAATAGATTTTGGCATATGTTCTACATGCTGCTTATTTTATTTTTTCTCCTCATAGTTTTTATAACCGATAAGTACTCATTTTTTGATCTCATGTAAAGATGGTTAATTTTATTCATCAAGAAGATCTTCATGGAAACTATTGATGTGATTGAATGCATAAAGTAATTTTCTTTTGCACTTCAAAATTCTGAGTTAATGCAACTTTTTGTTGTGTTGCATTATGGTTTAATTTTCCTTCTGACAATCGGTTCTTCATATAGATTTTTGAAGATTTTATACATATGTATTGTATATATTTGTTACATATGTATACATTTCTATCACATTTTTTTTTGGTTGAAAAAAAAGATTATTGCTTTTTTTCCTTCATCAGCAAACACCATATTTTCATCATTACAGGAAAACGCTTTAGATGTTGATTAATGTTGATCAGATTTTTTGTCACATTGCATATCATGGCTTGATTTTGCTTCTGACAATCTTCAAATATATAAATTTATTTATACCATTTGTGATCCAAAAATGTTTGTGGAAAAAAGATGCAGCTTGATACGATTTTCTCATATTTCTCTTTGGATTTCTTTAAAATTCAATGTTGATGTGATTTGACTTCTAATGACATCAAGGTTTAATTTTGCTTCTGATATGTTCCTTATTTAGTTTTATGAAGATCATATAATTTATACATATGCTGTCCATATATGATATGTTTCAATGATCACTAATTATTTATCATTGTATTTTCTCATTTGTTTGTTCTTTACGACTGAATAACAAATATTTTTAATCGAAATATTGCAAAAAAGTATTGTTTAAAAATTAATTTTTTATCATCAAGATTTAGTATTTCTCTCATTAGGTTCATAATTTTTTTTTTTTATGTAGCACTTTTTAATCTGTTTTAGATGGGTTTTTTTTATTTTGGTTCTTGCTAATTTAATTTTTTCTCTATTGTATTACTTCTAAATTTTATATTAAATCTAATATAGATGTTGGATAGTATTACATCCATTCCTCATGTAATTTAATGCAACAGTGAATTTTTAACTTAATAGTTTATTATAATATAGGCCTATTTTAGATATTTTTTAAAATTTTAGTTTGTACTAATTTAATTTTTTTCCAATTGAAGGCTTCCTAATATTTTATTTATGATAGTGTTTTAGTGAAATGGTTTATCCGTAATTAATTTTTTCTTCTGATTTATATATTTAATGTTATTTTACTCATAGTTTCCATAGCAGAAATATACTACTATAATCACTTTTCCGTTATAATTTGTATTTATATTTTCATTCCTATTTACCTTTTTAGCATGTTAATTTTCTCTCTTACATTACATACTTCATATGAAATCATTCTTAACTGTTAAGCAAAATTTCAATATGAACACTCATAAAATAAAATAACTTCTAACTTTTAGATACACTGCCCTGTAATGGCTCAATCCTCTTTAAAATGTATCATGTTTGCAAAAAAAGCTGGATTTTTTTTAAAATTTAACCCGTGCGAAGAACGGGTACGACACATGTGAAATCAGTGTTGCCAACTTGGCGAGTTATTTTGAACATTGGCATTGGTGCAATAAATCTAAGAACCTACATTTTCTTCCATTGAAAAAGGTTACAACTTTTCGTGATACTTACGTATTAGAGTCACTGCAGCCAAAGTGGTACTTTTTTCACCAAAATTTGATTTTTTTCCTTATAAGACACATAAGAATCTGTTATTTTGATATCGTGGTGCAAATTTTGCTGCGGTGATGCCAATACATAAGTACCCTTTTCCTTTATTGGCAGATTCCATGTTTTTCCATTGTAACAAAAAAGTAGAAAAATGTAACTTAAGAAAATGACACTCAATGTAAACTGAGATTAACAGATTGTCAATATTGTGATTTTAAGTTAGAATTTCTATTTACGTATAATATTTTTTGTCATGCTTTTTTTTGTTCTGAGCTGCTAATGATAGTTTCATCAAAATCAAATCTTAGTTTATCTATTTAAAGTAGCTTTTTGATTTGAATTAATATTATAATTTCAATATACTATATGTAAGGTTACTTTTATATTTTTTATTTCTTTTTCAATTTTAAATATTTAAGATTTGCAGTTATGTGCTTTTTTGTTGTTGTTCAGAACTGTTTATGGCAATTTTATCTAAGTTAGGAAATAAATTTAATTTATAATATTAATTTAAATTAATATTATAATTCCTATTTCAGTTCTGAACTAATACTCTATATTAGATGTATTACTGAGATGTTAGATAGTATTATATGAGGAATGGGTGCAATGCTAATTTAATTTTTTTTCTGTTGAATGCTTTCTAATATTTCTTATTCATGATAGCATTGAGTGAATCAGTTTATCATCATTCATTTTTTATTTCGGCTCATCTATTGCAGGTTATTTCACCCATAGTTCCCATAGCAGAAACTCACTACTGCTATCACTTTTCTGTAATAAATTTTTATTTATATTTACATTCATTCATATCTTTTACTCTTTAGCTTGCTAATTTTCTCTCTTACATTGAAATATTTGTTTTTGTTAAATTATTATTTACTTTGAAGCCAAATTGCAATTTGTTTAAAATTATTTCTAATGTGAACATCCATTTGAAAAAAAAATGTTTTTAATTTTTGGTTTTCTACTTCATACAGGGTTTTACCCTCCCTAAAAAAATATTATAATTGCTATGATAGAAGAATTTTTGTTTTTAAAACTTAACCCGTGCGAAGAACGGGCATTTCAGCTAGTATGATATAAAAGCTTGTCGCGAGATTTACCTGTGTAGATAAACAAGTAAAATAAATAACTTGACTCAATGATTTTATTTTTAAAAATTCAAACTAAGTAAATACGAGTACTTAAATATTGCGACAAGCTTTTATATCATATAAATTGTGTAATGACGTTATAAGTTGATAGTAAAAAAAGTTTTAAAGGAAAAGTTTATTTTGTTCTTTTTAGAACGTTTAAATAAAAGCTTGTTCTTAAAAAAGTTTTTTTACTTTTAATTTATTTCAATTCACTCGTGCAAAGAAAGTTTATACCAGCTAGTATCTTTATAATTTATAGCCTATGTATTATTCTGATGTATAAGCTATATTATTGTAAAGTTTCATTAAAATCCATTCAGTTGTTTTTGCGTGAAAGAGTAACAAACATCCAAACTTTCGCGTTTATAATATTAGAAAGGATAAAAAGGATGCATTTCTCTATGTTAAAAATCATACGGCCAATTATATACAAATTAATAAGAGCATTTCTAAATTTATATTAATTTAAGTTTTTAAAAATACAAAGCATATGTTTTTTAATTTTTTAAAAAGAAAGCGGTCAGAATTTCTAACAAGATTTTCCTGCCGTAATTTTATATTCTTTCCAATGTTAAGTAGCTTAAAGAGTATATCCATAGAAATCTTTTAAAACACATTTTCCCTTTATGATGCACATTTTTTAAAGAAGTGGGCATCATACTTAAATTTCTGTTTAATTTAATTATCCGAGTTTCAACTCTCCTCCCCCAAATTTTTTTAGACAGTCAGAAAAGCATGATTCTTACTGATTAGTGGGGGGAGGAAACGAGTGAGTAAATAATATTATTTTTTCTGTTTCGTAAATCTTCAAGACATACATACGCTTTGAAAATAGTTTATTTATTCTACCATATTATATAGAATTACTTCTAATATTTATTCTTCCGTGTTCATTTTAATGAACTTTGAAGTTGGAACAAAATTACTTTTGAATCAAAAAGATAATATTTAATCCTCTAGTGTAGATCAATTACATCTAATTTAATAATATTAAATACAGTAAATTGTGCCAATTCTAATGCATGATGAAGTATAAACATTTAATCATACAAAGTGAGTAAAATAATCTTGTAAAGCATTGAATATCGTAAAATGTATGATGATACAGATAATTTTATCAAATTGTAACTATATAACAATTTTTTTTGTTGAAATAAAAGAACATTTGCTCTCATAAATAATTAGATTATACATTCACATGTATATATATAAACAAACTGAAACTTTTTAAAGAAGCGAGCAGATAGCCAAATATCATTCAATGAGGATAACCTATATGAAACTGGGACTTATAAAACACATGAATTTTAACAAATTTGGTAAACTTAAGGCGGTATCACACGTATGTTTTCCGTGCAATTGTTTGGCCCAACTTTTCGCCGAATCTGAGGGGGAAGGGTTCCCGTAAGCAAAACGACATGCTCTGACGTCAGCCACGCTCTTTCTCCATATTGAAACATTACGCGCTGTTTTTTCTGCTTCGAAAACGACCATCCAATATTATTTCTTTAATTTTGATCGCGCTTTTTTGTTTAGGAGGGTAAACAGAAATGGAGCATCATTCTGTTCAAAATATTATACGCCGTTAAAATATTGTACACCATTAAAATATTATACGATATGTTTGATGCGAAGCTACCACCGTTACCGCCATCTTGTTTATAACGTAGGGTGCCGAAGAACCCCATTGGCTGGAATTTCAAGCAACTTTCATTTAGAGCAACTTTCTCAGCTCAATGGCAAAAAGTTGTTCGGAAGCCATTGCTATGGCAACGGAGTAAAAATTGCACGAATTCGACCAAAAATTGCACCAAACGTGTACGTGTGATAAGGTCTTTACGGCAAAAATTACCTTTTTTTTGGAAACATATTTTATACAACTGATCCCATATACGAGTACATTTGTTATTTTGATAAATAGTTTTGTAATGAGACAATCTAAAACATAGTTTACAACTAGAAGATAAAACATTGTTAACAAATCGTGATTGTCTTATAAAAATTGATTTTTTTTTCGTTACTAAATGTGATTTGTGAGAAAGAGCTTTCCTTCGAAAGTACTGCTTGAATTTTTCGACAGCACTAAACAAATTCATGTGCGTAAATAGGATCAACCTTCCATTTTCAAAAAGATTTAGATGAATCCTTTGGTAAATTTCCCAAAGTGTATGTTTTATGAAAATTCTAAAACTGGTCATTTCTTTTTGCGAACTCTTAGAAAATATTTCTATTGCATTTAATTCAAATACTTCATTTAAATATCTCATGTATAGAGATTTTAACTCTATAATTGTTAATTTTTTTCCCTTTTAATTCTTGGACTTTAGACATTGAGACATTTATCACTGAGTGAATTCCATAATTGTTTTGTGGCACCCATGATGAGTTCACCCCATCAGGTATCAAATAATTTGAGAAAACTCGAAATAACTCAGGTGGACATATTTGTGCTAACACTACGGTCAAGGAATTTTGCAAGTTTTATTGTTAAATAATTAAGTAAAGACATAACTGAATCCCTGTTAACAAAACTGAAGGTTTGTCTTCCATTGCTATGTAGTGGCCGCGGTAGCCAAGTGGTCAAGGTATCGGATCACGGCTAGCGTGTCATGAGTTCGAGCCCAGTACCACTGAAGACCCGCCGTGTAGGGGAGCTATGCACGTTAAATCTGTCGACAGCTCAAGCATCCTCCCGTTGGTGTGGTAGTTAGGAGAAGGGGTGCCAGCTGAGGTGTCGTACTCGTCACTTGACCATGGTTCAAAACTACGGGGCCCGTCGCCAAAAGTCCTAGAGTAGCTGAACAGAGCGACGTTAATATACATTCACTCCTCTACTGTGTGTAAAATCTGGCATGGAAAAAAAATCTGAGTCTTGTTGAGACATGTTTGAAAATTTCCTACACTCATCTTATGAGTCACCTTTTTTTACCTCGAAGAATTAAATAAAATGATTAGAACAAGTGTAAGTTTTTATCATTATATAAAATCAATAGTAGCTTTAAAAAATGAATCACTTATAAGGAAGTGCTGTAAATTAAACCGAATCCCCTAGTCTTTGAATAAAATAGTATGAAAGTTGAATCATAACTCGGAATTTCAGTCCGTCAATGTGTCTAAATTTTTCACATCTTTCGGTTCCATTTACATAGATTGGAGCACTTATTTCATTCGAGTCGACAACGTATGAAACAGGAAAATTCATGATGGATTTCATTCTTATTTTATAAAAGACAATAAGAATTTTATACAAATAAATGTGAAAGTTGTGATTTGTTTAGAGCAGAGGTGGGCACGCGTGCCACATTGTGGCACGCGGGGTCGTAACTGTGGCACGCGAAGGCTTTTTGAAAAATTACAAAAATATTACTGAATTAATTAAATTACAATAAAAAAATTGTTACGAAGATAATATGTAAGAAACCGAAATTTTCAGCGTGATATTTTAAGGGCGCTAAGCAAGATTTTTCTTTTCTCCAGAAAAACGCCAAAAATGCGATCATGCTCCAAAACTAACAATTCTACTGCTTTGTAACATTCCGAGAAAAGTGTTGAGTAACGTGAGACTAAAAACAAATAAATTCTCTCTCTCTCTCGGACGGTCGAAACTGCCCAAAAAGTCACCCTCTCTCGGGGGCGGTTAATTTTTAACATCTCAGATTTCCATTCAAATTTCAGCTTCCCCGTGCAGTGCTGAAGTTTATAGCTATTGGTTGTCAGCGTGATGTCAGATAAAAAGGTTTTTCCGGAGATGTTGGTTTTTTACGATTTCTGTAAAGTCAAGAAGTAATTCTGCAATATATTAGGAGTGCAGTTGTTGATACGGTAGAAGTAATTCTATCTGCACAAAGAGTAGCCGCTTTGTAAAGCAGAGGGAGTGTGAACTTGCACCCATGACTAATCAGAATGCTGGATTCGGAGCCTAGAAAATTTGTAGCGTAACATTGGCAAATTGTTTCTAGCTGTTAGACTCGGTTGATTTTAAACTCTGTTTAGCAAGACGTTTAGCTTTCCTCCTTTTCTAAAATTGTTTTTAGATTTTAGTATCAAGCGTAGTTGTTTAAATTTTTTTAAAATTTTCATTCTGTTTATGAGTAAACCTTCGACATCGAAAAGAAATTATGAAGAGGATATTGCAGCACGTGATTTTAAAATTGTCTGGGAAGATCAATACTTGTTTACTCATCAAAATGCTTCCAAGCCTGTTTGTTTGATATGTGGAATTTGTTTAGCAGTTCCAAAAAAATTTAACTTGGACCGTCATTTCAAATAACTGCATAGTGATTTCAACAGCAAATATCCTGTTGGATCAAATTTGTAAACGGAATTCATCAATAAAAAAAGAAATCTTTAGCCGGCCAACAATTTTTGTTCCAGAAGAGAAATGACGAAATGGAAAACATGGTGAAGGCTTCTTCTGAACTTTCTTTGTTGTTAGCCCGCAAGAAAAAACCATATTCTGACGGAGAGGAGATAATAAAAAGCAGCCTTTTAATTTTCGCCCAAAATGTCGGTGATCCTAATGTCAAAAATATGGTTGATAAAATAGCTTTGTCTAGAAATACCGTCATGCGTCGTATAGATGACATGGGCCAGGATGTTGGAACGCAAATTTTCTCTGGACTTCAAAATTGCAAATATTTTTCATTAACTTTGGATGAAAGCTGTGATATCACTGACAATGCGCAGTTAAGCATCTTTGTGCGTTACACGAACGAAAACTTTGATACTGTGGAAGAACTTCTTGATTTGCGCCAACTAGTTTTAACTACAGGTGAGGACATTTTTAAGGAACTTAAAAATGTAATTGAAATTAACAAAGTAGAATGGACAAAATTAGACAGTGTTTGCACAGATGGAGCGTCTTGCATGGTTGGCAGAATAAAAGGTTTTGTTGCATTGCTTGAAAATTATTTGGGAAGAAAAGTTTTCAAGTATCATTGTATTATTCATCAAGAAGCTCTTTGTGCCAAGGACTTAAGCTTGTCTTTCGTTGTTGACCCCGTGGTGCGCTGTATCAACAAAATACGAGCTCGTGCTCTGAATCGACGAAGGTTTCGTACGCTTTTCCCCGAAGAAACGGAAGAAAATGGCGAGTTACTCCTTCATCGTAGTGTGCGCTGGCTTTCCAAAGGAAGTTCGCTTGCGAGATTTTGGAGTTTGAGGGAATGTGTTTTAGAATATCTGGAAGAAAACGATGAACTGCGCAGTGAATGCTCTCGCTCTTCAGGAGTGAAAATTGGCTGTGGGATTTAGCTTTTCTTACTGATATAATGGAACATTTAAACAATTTAAAATTAAGATTGCAGGGAAAAAATTGTATATTTCCTACCCTAGTTGGACATATATCTTCTTTTGTGAGCAAACTTTTGCTTTTTTGTCTGGATTTTGGAGAGAAAAAATTAACTTATTTCCCATTCATGCAGGAATTATCTGCCAAAGTTAGTAAGGTTCCGAACTATGATAGATTTAAAAATTTAATATCCATTTTGCAGGATTCTTTCAGTGCCAGTTTGAGGATTTTAAAGATGATAAAAAAATACTGGACTTTTCACTAATCCTTTTTCGATTTCTCTTCAAGACATTAAGTTTTACCCACCTCAGGTACATATTTAAACTATTGACCTACAGCACCATATTACTCTGAAAAACCAATATAAGTAAATTATTTTAACCGCAAATGATCCGAATTACATCGAATTTTGGAAATTTGTGCCACCAAGTAATTTTCCAAATTTACAGGATTTAGCGGTCCGATATTGTTGTAGGTTTGGATCAGCATATGTTTGTGAAGAAATGTTTTCTGTTATGAACGTAATTAAATCAAAATATCACTCAAAATTAACTGATATGCACCTAAAACACCTAATTTTATTAGCATCTTCACGAACTAATCCAAATATAGATGAATTAGTAAAAAAACTACAGATTCAAATGCCACATTAAGAGACTGCTTAGTAATCATTTAAAATTAAATGTTTCAAGTTGCTTATTTTTATTTTGTACCTTAGCTAACTGACTGATCCTGAAAAATTTATCAACAATAAAATATAAGTTTCTACTTTTGTTTTATTTGTTATACCATTTTTTTTTTTTTTACATTTTCACTGTATAGAACTTGCATTTAAAAGTATGTTTTGGTGTAAATAACCCATAATAAGCCTATAAGTAACATTTTTTCCACTTTTGTATATTTTCTAGTTTGGTAGAAAAGTTGGAAGTGGCACGCGTAATTTGTTTTATCAGATTGTGGCACGCTTCCCAAAAAGGTTGGCCACCCCTGGTTTAGAGTTAAAAGAATTTTTCAATTTCAAAACACTGCTGGAAAAAAGTTAATCTAAAATGTAATTCAAACTTTGTAGGAGGATTTGTGAAACGCTTCCTTCACGTTTTAGAAAATTATTTAAGGTGATCCGCGTAGACTCTGACGAATTGAATGAAATAAAAATTATTTCTTAAATTTGTGTAAACTTGAAGAAAACAAGTACATACTATAAAGAACCATGTACGATCATGTTATGCACGATCTATGTACTATGTATGTTATGCCTTTCGATGAATTAATAGAATTTCAAAAGGTTTTGGGCGGTAAAGTGTTAAACAAATCCCTATTACTCACTATCAAGGGATAACTGATAGTAAAAATAGGGTCATAAAACATACAGCTATGAAATAAAACTGAAATAAATATTGAAGTACAATCAAAATGTTTAATAAGAACTGGATAATTTTGTGTGTTGAATGTTTTAAGTTCAAAAATTATTCGATTGGGGCTATGATTCAATCTTGTGCAAATAATATGTGTGTTTTTTGATCTTGTCTTTAAAATGAATATAAATTAGTAAAATCACTTTTAATTAGTAAGTAATGAAGAACTGAAATTTTTGAAACTAGAAAATATACAACAATGAATCTTAAACACAGAACTCGATAAACAAATTTCATTATTACCTCACAATGAAATTCCAACTAAAGCTGTATTCTTGTAAACAATTATGCGTATCAACAAAGATGGACAACAGTATTCATTCTGCAACAGATTAGCAATCGAGTTCTTAATCCCCACCATGTTGCCTTCATGTTTGCATAAGTTTCTTTGAAAGATGATAACTTTTGAAGATTTTGTGGAAAAAAACTGTTAAATCTACCTCAGAAAACTTTCTTTCTATCCAAATTTGTAAGTAGTTTAATTTTCTAAAAAAATGAATAGTGTATTATAACAAATAGCTACTTTTTAACCTATGTTGAAATTGTCCAAAAGTTACTTATTTTCAGTTCGTTGTTTCTGAAAATTAAAAAGGCAAAAACTGTTTACACTATGGATAACTATGGATTTATTATCAAAATTAAATAAATTGAATTAAACTTACACACGGTTCCTTTAACAATTATTTACCAACTTCTCTTTCCATTTAAAAAGAGCTTTGCTGTATGCTCAAACACTTATGTGTGTATGCTATCTTTTTCGAAATTTATATAACTACAATTTTCTTTCTTAAATCGTAGCAAATAGATGTATATGTTTCTAATATTCCTCGAGTTCAGCTTTATCGGATTCTATGCACTTATTTTCTCAGCTTAATAAATAAATATCCTCTGTTTTATACACCATCATGAAGCTTTGTCGCAAAACACTGGAGCTTAAGCTAGTCAGTTCATCGACCGCTAAAAGTTAATCGTTTACATATTCTGTCGTAAGGCATAGGAATACGTATTTTATTTCTCTTTTGAACTGTTCTAATTGTTTTCTATGTTATAGAGAAAATTTCTTTAACTTCTCTTTCTCTCTCTCTTCCCATGTAAATATTCATGCGTTTCAAGTAAAATTTACAAACGTATAAGCAGAGGAAAATTTCAGAAATTTTGACACTTTTATTTTGCTTAGTATTTTACATTCCTAACCATGAAAAAAAGCAGTAAGAAATCACATTTTTGCCTTTGGGTGAAATCCACTAACAAAATCGAACCTTAGAAGTTGAGAAGCGACTTCTTATTTATCACTTATAGCATCATAACTACACAAATACTTTTTTTAAAAAAGAATTAGAAACTTATAAAAAAATATATTTACATGAAAAAATTCGAAATTTTTTGTTCTTATTAAACAAAAAATTGGGGGGGGGGGGGAATGCTGAAAGGAAGCGCGCGAAAATAAATAAAAGTCACGGTACATAATATGATTTCAAAATTCAAATTGGGTTTGATAATTTAATTCATGCATTTTGAGACGTGTTTCATTTTACAAGCAAATTTATATGAAGGTATTTTATTTATTTTAAATGTAGATTTTACTTATTTATCTTACAAAGATCGAAATTTTCCAACAAAAAATTGACTTGTTAATGAGTATGGTGAACAAATATTCATTACATTTGAATAAGACTATTCGAATGATTAAAATGACAAGAAAAACAAATAAACCAATCCAGAAAGTAGTGCGTAGAGTTTTGATGGGAATCAATCAGAAAATAGATTCTGATTGGCACAAAAGGACACTGAGTTTTCTCGATAAGGGCCTAGAGCTAGGGTCTCCCAGAAGGACTACCTCTCCAGCACGTTGAAAACAACAGGCGCTGATCTGTAGAGCAGTATAAAGTTTAATCGAGATTTACAAATGGATAAAAATAGAAAAAGCTCAATTCAAATATTAACTGAGAAAAATGTATCTTCAAAAGGTTTCCCGTGAATTGGCGGAAATTCAAAAGAGGAATTATGCATAAAGTTGTCGAAAGGACTACAAGGGGAGAAAAAAAGGACATTTTATTTCTTTCCATGTAAAAACTCTACTCATGAATAAAAAAGTTCAATGGATGAGTGTAGCTTGTTCACTTTAGATATGCCATCCAACAGAAGGCACGAAGCGTCTAGTTAAAAAAAACTTTTTTTTGAGCACTTATATATATTTCTAAAAGTCTAACATAATGAACAATACATCTTTGCAAGCAATTACCAACCTGCACCAGTTTATAATAGAGAAACAAGAATAGTGGTTTAAATGGAAAACATAGAGAGAAAAAAAAGAGTATCGAAATATAGTCCCCCCCCCTCCATCTTTTACAATCCAGTTGTTATGACATTGAAATCAAATAGCGACGCATAGAGAAACACCTCAGATTAAAGAATTCGTTATAGTGTATTAAAATTTAAAAACCATATTTATCAGAAAATCATTTTTTTGATAATTTTTTTTTGTGTACCATCTTTTTATAACCATTTTTATGTATTGTTATCCACTTCTGAGCTCAGTCCAAATTTCAAGTCTCTAGCTCATCGGAAAGTTAGTTTAAAATTAATTACAAAATTCCCCCCGGACTGATATACAAGGAAGCGAATTAATAAAAACATGGTAACCTGGGGGTTGACCCCAGAGCCACGAAATCGTATACGTAGAAGCAACTCGACCCGTGCTCTCGACAAGTGGTCTTTACTGGGCCCTTGTCGAAATCGGGGGCCCCGCTCTTCGAGGGCCCGGGTTCAAGACTGGAACTTATTTTTTTAGCGCGTTTTTCACGTAGTGTAAAAAAAGGCGCTATTTGGACGCAAATTTCGTCTTCGTTCCATATTTTGTCGTACCTTTTTCTCAGCCAATAAGCAACCAATTGACCTCGGGTTCTCGGCATTTGGGCCCTAGATGAGCCGAATCATATTTAAATTTAATAATTTTAAAATTAAAATTTCTTTTTAAAGTATAGTACACTACTTTCTGTTAGTAAAAAATTCATTAGTTGCATTATTGTAAAATACAACATGTGAAAAACGCGCTAAAATTACTTGGCCATGCCAATGATTGGTATTTTGTTTTTCACATTTTCATGCACTTCTGAGCTGTGGTCAAAATTTCAAGTCTCTAGCTCATCGGGAAATTTGTTTAAAATCAATTACAAAATTCCACCCGGACAGACAAGAAAGCGAGTTAATAAAAACATGATAAAATGTTAAAAGAGATATTGAATAAATAATAAAGTTTTTTCAAGAAAATTTATGAAAGTTATTTGAATATCAAATTAATACATTGCGTACATTTTAAAAATAATATACAATCGAAAATTGATACAGAAATTGAAAATAATTGAAATAAGAAAATTGATTCCCTTATAAATAAAAAATACTCATAATAGTATTTTTAATTTATAAGAGGAAAGATAACACAGTAGAATAACCAAATTTGAAAAACCAATACAAAGTTACTCTAAAGAAAAACGTGTAGACAAAAATAGTCAAAATATTTATCAGATTCCTATGGAAATTTATTTTTATAAAAGTTTCCATTCTTGGGTTCTAAAATGAAACGTGTGAGAGACAATCGGATATAAAATGGGCTTTTTCAAAATATCTTTTCTTAAAACAATGCAGACCAAAATTGCACCAATGTTTTATTTTTGCATAGATCCTCCCCTAAGACTTACACATTCTATTCGATGTCTATTTTGATTTTTTTAAATTAAAGTATGACAAAGAAGCCAACTGCTCACATATTCTGTGCTTTTTCATTCGAGGAAATCGTTTTCCTCCTAACGCTATTTAAAAGAGTCCTCAGAAATGGGGTTATACTTAAATTGAATATTAAAACTATCGAACTCTAATCAGAAATATATTAACCTATTGATGCGGCGCTGACTAATTTTACTTTAAAATAACGTCTTAACAACTACCCAGGTTCGATTATTTAATTTAGTCCGCATCATGATAGTGGCTAGTACTTAAAATGAGTTATTGAGACAACGCAAAACTAATGACATTACTCGCTTTAAAATTAAATTAAATTAGTTTATTACAATTTAAAACACATTACGATATTTAGATTAACACTATTAAAATTTAAGAATAATAACTATGTACTAACAATAAGAGTTTCCCTTATCTGAAACGGAGGCGAGGTGATGGGGGCTGGCATTGTCCACCGGACAATGAACTAAGTTTTTCCTAAAATTTGGAAAACAATCTAGAATAGCTGTAAGAGAGAATCTGCCGTAAATTCGCTCGGCGTCTGTTTTTAAGTGAGGGCAAATTCCACCCCTTGTTGCTTGCGCGCTCTCTTTCCCCGATCACGTCATTGGTCAATTAACAAGCGCAAAGTTACAAAAGTTAAAGTTTCTCCCAAATTTATGAGTCCATTCAACTTGCATGACCGTTGAAAACTCAGTGACACCCGCGCTGGACCCGGGCTCAGGAATTCCGACAACATCCTGTAAACAAGGGGGATATACAAATTAGTGATTATTTGAGGGCCGTCTTCAATACCGGTCAGCCTCCAAGCTTCCAAGCCTCCCATCACTATTTTTCATCGTCAAAAAGAGGGGAATAAGAAGGTAAAAAATTAACTGGGTTTGAGAAAACTTTTACCATTTTTTTTGATAGTAAACTATATCTTCAATTTGAATCTGTATATAAATTTAAAGAAAACTCTCTAAAAACTATCTCTTCTGAAGAAAAAAAATATGAATAACTATTGTTCCTGTGAAAAATATATGAACAGCAAAATTTTTTCAATTTTTTGCAATGTGGATATGATAACTGAAACTGTAGTATTAAAAAAAGCAAAGTAGATATCACTTCATTCATCAACTCATTTAAATGTAACAAATTCCAATCAATCAGTTTTTGAACTGAGCAGAATCCCTTTTACTGAGATTAAAGTGGTGTTGAGAATTATGGATGTATTCAGAAAAAAAGTCGTGCTCAATCGGATAAGGCTCATAAAAGAGGCAAAGAAAAGTCTTTAGAATGAAGAAAGAAATGCACTCTAAAATAAGATACGTTTAATGTTAGGAAACTTCTGTATTCTCTTAAAATAAATGCAAGCTATAACTGTCTTCTGACAACATCACAATGATTTATTTAAAAAAATTGTTAAAGTTTCCAGCAGCAGGAATTGGATATCAGGTTAAAGTAATTATTCAAATCGATTAAAGTCGCAACCGTTCAATGTTCAAACTAAAAGTTTGATTCCTTGTGATCTATTTTTCGCGTTTTACGTTTTCTTTGATGTAGGTGTAGAATTTCCATCAGGGGATCTAGAAACTTAAAAGAGCTACAAATAGTCTAAATTCTTCCGAAAATAAATTGCTTTCTCAAAATAATCGCTAATGGGACGAAATAGGGCCAAATTTGGTGACAAAAATTAAGTGGCTTAAACATTGTCGATTTGGCGAGATGTCAAAAACTTGGTTACAAAAATCAGTTTCCTTAAAACATTGTGAACTTGGAAATATCACTTTGAATTTGGCGAGTTTTTTGCAGAATTGACCCAATCAACTATTTCTTTCAATTCAGTCAGAACCTATTTTAATTACAGACTATCTTAGACTTAATGCTTTGTAAATATAAATGTACAGTTGAGAGTATTTTACTTATATTTGAACTAATTTGAGTCATAGTGTTTTTAAAATAAATAAAATTTTCTCTCGTCGGCTTCGGTGGCTAAAAGGTAGCGTGTCCCCTTCGTAAGCTTGAGTAAGGTTGCGGGTCCGACCCCGGCTGGAGTCCATAGAATGTTGGATACATTTAGCCTATACCAGCTGGTCAATTAAATTTTTATCCTAAATTGTATGCCTTATCTTTTTGACAGTCATGTTAAAAACCTATATAGTTTTGAAAATCAGGAAGTTATTAAATTTAATAATTTCTATACTGTTATAGAAGTACATTTAAACACTCACCATAAATTTTGATTTAAAGAACATTTGTTAGTTCAGGATATGGTGCTCTACACATCATTTATGTTTAACTAATCAATTAATACATTTTGTTTGTTACTCGTATTGAACTGAAACAATACTTTTGTGTCTTATTAGAATGCATTTTATTGAAAATAAACGCTATTTGAGAAAGATCTTTCACGTGAAATTTATTGCTTTAATATCTCTTCGGAACTTCTATTAAATAAACATATGAATCCGATCCAACTTTAATTTTAATAAGCTTTAAAAAAGGCATCCTGTAGTAACTTCCCTACGGTCTATGTTAACCAAACTAACTATGTGAACATTTCATTATCAATCATTCCCCTTTTGCAAAATCTTGGAAAACATTTCATTTGCATGTAACCCAGACATTTTATTTAATTTTCATGTGTGTCAAGTGATTTTATCATTGCAGTTATAAATTTTTTTTTCCTTTAAATTCTTCGACGGATGACAGAGAGAAATTTATGATCTGTAAAAAAACTAAATTATTGTCAAACAATATTTGCACCAGAGAGGAGATGCCTCCTGAAATAATTTGAGACGATTCGGAAGAATTTAGAAGCACATT
>BMAO01017871.1:0-66951 GCA_019973975.1 Trichonephila clavata
TGTATGTGGGTCCAGAATCTGGCAATAACTTGATTATTGTACTCAGATTTAGCAAGGGCTATGCATTTTTGAATTAAATTTTTAGGTAAGTTACCTTATTCTTGTGTAATGGATTTAAATATTCTATTCATTATTTTCACTATGTTTTTGCTCAGAATTATCAACAGAAAGGTTGAAGGTTGGATGGTCAAAAACCTTTTATATAAATTATTATTATTTTAAAACTTGACTTTTATATAAATTATTTTATATATAAGATCTGTCCTAAGTCAGCAATGTTTATAATATTGCATCATCTATATATATATATATATATATAAATAATTTTAAATAGTACTATTTTTACAATTTCTAATATAGCCTATTTATAATCTTATGTCTGGTTTATCTTACAATTTCGGGTTTTTTTCAGTTTTAGTTATTGATTATTCATCTCTCTATAGTAAAGATATTTAACTCTCTGTATATATATTAAAAATTTATCTTCATTTTTTTTATTGTGACTCTCTTAGAGCACATTTTGAAGACCATTGATGTAAACCAAATTTATCGGTTTTCATCCAATTCAAGTAAATCCTTTTACAATGCATCGTTTTCTTATGTTAAATAATGTATCCTGAGTCACTTACACAAAAGTATTCTAGTTAGTAATGAAAAAGGTGTTGCCAAAAAATTTCTGAATAGTCGGATTCGAATAAAATATCGAGCATATTTTAGATCAGTTAGATAATAAGGACAATTAACATATCTTAATTAGACAATATATTACCTAATCATGCAAATTATTCGTAATCTGTTTTAGGAATTGATTAGCTATATTAACTAAATTAATTTATTACTTCATTTAAATCATAATTCATTTTATTTTGAGGTATTATGCCACTTTGTCAAGTTCCGATGAGAATTGCGTAAGTTATTAAGTTCCCCTCCACCTTTTTTTTTCAACTATATAACTAAATTCTTTAATTTACTGTAAAAAATTATAGCACAATGTCTGATTTATAAATTTTTGAAACAAAACAGTAATTGAAACCTTTTTAATGTAAATATTTACTATTGAGAAACGTAATTCTTGACACCTAAGTCTAGAAGCATTTTGATTTCATAAAGGTTCATTCAGGAAGCAGAATCACTTTATACTCCCCATTTTAACTCATGTGTGTGTGGAGGGGGGAAATATCGGGGAATACCT
This sequence comes from Trichonephila clavata, assembly GCA_019973975.1. Classification (NCBI taxonomy): domain Eukaryota; kingdom Metazoa; phylum Arthropoda; class Arachnida; order Araneae; family Nephilidae; genus Trichonephila; species Trichonephila clavata. Next base: position 1,193 of record BMAO01017871.1, read on the forward strand.
TTTTACGAGTTTTAAATTGAAAGAAAAGGCCTATAACATACATCTTCCAGCATTGAATTACTTGATTACACTAAATGAATGTAATTTGCAGTAAAAATTAATTAAAAGCTTTGACCCGAGGAACTTAGATGGGCTATTTCTCAGAACAGATTAAACTTATTTACTAAATACAAGTTCCCATTATGAAATAGTGCCTAAATTTTTCCACAATTTCATTGTATTAACTTCTAAACTAAAAATATGATTTGTTTTATTCTGAATTCATTTGAATCAAGAATTAAAATATTTTCTCGATAATCTAATCAGAATCTGAACATCAAGTAATCATTGGCATTTGTATTCTTTTTAGTCCTGTGTTACGAACTCTGATTTGGATCAATGATCTTACATTGAGGTATCTATTAAAGCAGATATCTGGGTCGTTTTAATAATGAACAGCAAGAGTTTAATATCTGGAAAATCTCGGTAGAAAGACCATTTCTGAAATACATGACAATTATAGTAGCAAATCCATAGAAAATTTAATTTAATAAAAGGTAGAAGTAAATATTTTTCCTGCGACACCAAAAATTGCTAACTTATTCAAACTTTTGATAAATGCCATCCTATATACTAGGATCAGGATTAAATTTCTATGAAATAAATTAAATGATATTTCTGCCATCGTAAATAAGTTTAATTTTGCAAATAAATTTCTCTCCATTATAAAATTTTTTTCGTGATGCTGTAATTAATTTATTTACACATAAAGTATTGTTAATAAAAGCAACTTCATCTTTACAACAGAATGGAGTAAAACCACAACTTGGACAAATTTACATTTATTATGCAAATAAGGTTTTGCATTAAGGTGCAAAAATTGTTAAACGCGACGATATATTTCAAATTGATATGCTCATGAAAAATTATATGAGGTTCTGTCAAGGTGCAGAAGCAAAGACTGAATAAAAATTCTGTGCAATTCAAAGGAAAAGGTGAGTAGAAACTAAGTACTGTAAATACCTTTCTATAAAGTACAATAATTATTTTATTTTATTTTATAAATTACACTTTCTGTTTTAATAATTTATGTTTCAGTATTAACAAACTTGCTTGTCTTAAAAGAAAATGAAATTATGTATGTGTCATTGTACGTAAATACGAGGAAAAGGCTTTAAAATACATTTATGCATTTTTGTTTCTTATTTTATCAGCTTCAAGGGATTTTGATGCCAAATAAAATAATAGCATAATCAATGCTTTGATAAACTATCAATAATTTAAATATAATATTGATTTTTAAATTTGGGGGGAAAAATGGAACCAAAAAATTTCTTAAAAACCACGATTTAAAAATATTTATTACTCTAGAGGTTTTAATTAAATTCAATAGCTCACAAAACTTAGATCCTTATAGGAACTTATATGGTACGATTTCGGCAAAAAATTTTAATTAAAGGATTTTTAAAAATTTTTTGGTTGCCTCCTATGTGTGTATACTATGTAAAACAGATTTTGTACTCAAAATTTCATAAAAAGCTAGGTATTTAATTTTTTAAGGAAAACACTTCAAATTTGTGAAGTGATTTTAAAATGCTACTCCTCCTACAAAAATTTACGTACCGCATGAAATTTGGTTAAAAAGTACCTCAAACTATGTATAACAAAAGTTGGTATGGGTTTGCGATAACATGATTGGTATTCGTACAATAGATCTTTTTATGAATGCGTATGGAAAATTCCTTAAAAAATGTGCGAATTCTGAGTTCAATTATTTTTTAAAAAATAAGTATTGCTTTGATTCAAAAACGCACACCAACTTTTGTTACATGTACTATTAGTAATAGGTAAAAAAAATTCAAAGCATTAGGCTAAATAGAAAAAAAGCCTTAGCATTTTAAATGAAGTCAAACTAAATATTTTATCTTTCCCAGATAAGTAAGTTTAAAGTTTTGATTTGCTATAGGGATGTGAATAAAAACGAACGCAGAAACTATCATAATTTTGTATTTTTTAGTTTAGAGCTTTCAAATTTTGTCAGGTTATAGAAAAATACATACAGAATAATTTAAACTAAAAAAAAAAAATTAAATTTTATTTTTTGACCCATTTTTGTCAATTGAATCGTACTGTGTCCCCTTAATTAAAAAATGTTTTAAGAACCACTATCCCTTAATCCTCTATCTCCTGAGGTCTTTTTTTTTCTTGTAAAGTTACTCTAAAATATTTTTGGGACTTAGACTGATTTATAAAAAGAAAACTCACATTTAGATTATTATATAGGATAAATCTGATTTTTAAGATTATTGTTTTACGCAAAACATGCTTCTCACCACCCACAGAGAGCTTTTTAATAGTAAAACATCTTAGGTTTTGCATTTCTTTTAATATTGCTCATGATTTCATAAAATATACTTTATAATGTAATTATAAATTAGAGTAATTATAAAAAAGAGGCCTATTTTGTATTCAAAAATTGAAGAATTTATACTTATTACTTTCCGTAAAATTTCAGAAAACAGGTATCAATAAATAGTGGAACATTACAAGCTATACATACATATCTTGTTCTAATATCCTTCAGTAGAACCCAAACTGCAATGTCTATACGATTTTTGTGCCAATTTGGCATTTTTTTGTTGAGAACATTTAAAACCCCGTGCACCACAAAGTATCACATGGGGCCTCCGTGAAGCACACATCACAAAGGATAGAAGCATTACAACACAAACATCCATGCCTTCTCCGGGACTCAAACCCAGGCCCTGCGAAACTGTAGTCAGCGTCACTAACCACTATACTGGATGGGCGGAATTTTGCACATTGGCAAAAACTTTAGTCAGTTGTTCATCATCTGGAACAGTTTTTCTTGCTGCTCAGGAATCTTACTGGTCGGCCTTTGCATTTACGACTTGAAAATTCAAAAATCAGTTGCTGTGCAAGCCGAAATGTTAACAGCATAAATCATAGGAGAAAAAATAGTTTCCAATTGACATTTAAAAGTTAATGTACTTGATGGTATGTTTACTTACCACGGCTTTATAAAGAGTTAATCGAAAAAATGAGGCATTTTACATGCTTAATTTTTAATTCCTTTTACAAATTAAAACTTATCTTTGATGAAAACAAATTATGTTAAATTTATTCTGAAACTTTAAAAGTGCATGATAATGCAATTGGTGGGAAATAAAGATACTGAAATCAAGCTTTAGATTTGAGTCCTGATTGAACCCAAATCCAAAGTGCGTAGCAATGATATGCATTGCACGTTTAATAGAAACGGACTTCTAAGTCATTGGTGGTTTGTGGAACACTGGAAATGAGATACTGAAACAGCTGCCAGCCTTATACTTAATTATGTGTGTTGTTTACATGCAACTGTCTAACTGAAAACTTAAGGATTTATGACACTTACATTAAAGATAATTAGATAAAAAATTTCTTTAACACTTTTCTAGAATAAAGGAATTTTTTTTTGAGATAGCAAACTGACCAGAGGTGACGCTGTAAGTTATTATATAAAAATGTTGAAAATATTTTACTTTTGCTAATTTATTTTATAAAAATAATACAGTTCAATACCAAAAATAAACACTTCCCAAAATATGGTCTAAAATGTTACCCTATGCAATATTGAAAATCTGTGAAAATTTTTTAATGGGAGAAATATAGAGAATTTCTTTTTTTTAATTTCACAATACGAAAATTCAATTTAAAATTTATTTTATTACATTTAAATTGACAAGGTTAGATTTTGATGTAGGCAAAAACATTCTCTGTTGAATGTCAACACAAATTTTATACTTGGGAGATTTAAATATCGGATATGCTTTTGGTTTGATTTTGTAAATGCTAATGTTATGAAAAAAATAAGTGCGCTATATTCTTTAATTCGATAGCAAAGTTCCGTATATCTGTTATCAAAGAAAAAAATTATTCCTTTTTACATATTAATCTTGGATTTTGTGTAAGGAAATGATGTATAACATATTTAAAATAAATTAAATTTCTGTATAATTGATTTGTAGTTGTGGCAATCAGGAGTAATTATTATGAATTTTGTTTCTGTATATTTTAGAAAAGAGCTATAAAACTCTGTTTAATATTTACAATCAACTATCCTAATACCTTTTTGGTTTTATTATTAGATATATACAGCTCACGCACACTTACATTTCATTTTACGTTACATTTTCTGAGACTACACTGTTCCAGATAGTATGTATTCAGTACATAATAATTGTACGAGAATGGTAATTAATTTGAATAACTTATTGGTGTAATTAATCATTATTGTCGTAACAAAGCTACTGTGTAGTGTAGCTTATACCAAAATATGCGAAATATTTATATCAGCTATGTAGATTGAAATAATGTACAGGATTAAGAAAAAAATTTGTTTCCTCCAAACTGAAATTATTTTTCGATTAATGTTTTGGAATATTTAATTTTGTAAAAGTAAAGATTATCTGTGGAACGAGTGATTAAATTAACAATAAGGAACAATAAAATATTTTTTATGTCTATAGATTTTAGAAACATTAATATTAATATTAATAACAAAATATGCGATACTTCTTAAAATATTAGTGAACTATTGTTACTTATATTCATTAATACTTAAAATCAGCTAAAACTTATTTAGTGGAAATATAATTTTATATTATACATATGTTAGGAAATTTAAGGACTTAATATTTATTATTCACACCTTAACGCATAGAAGGACAAATTTTCTCAAATATTTAAAAATATGTTACAAATAAATTTTTTTAATTGGTTTATTTTTACTATTTTAGTCTTCATTATAATTCTAAAGTAAAATAATAACTAAAATATAATTATTTTTTGAGTATGAAAACTGCATTTTCCATCAAAATGTAAATCTGAAACGTAGAGAAAAATTTAATTAAAAAGTTTAAAATCACATGAAAAATAACTTGATAATTGAAAATTAAACCTTTGCTAATAAGAATTATTTTAATTAACATTTTTCTGCCTTTTTTGTTCATTTGGTTATGCATATTTTTTCTTGAATTTAATGCTAAATGTTACAAAAAAAAATTACAAAAGAAGAAAACGAAAAAAAAAAATTCAAGAAAAGGTCATGATTAACTTAAAAAAATCAAATCGGACTCGCATTCCACAAAAACTTTTTTAATACTTTTCAAGTCTTTTTTTTAATTGAGAGAGGGAATTAATTATAAATAAAAATGTTATTTTTTTCATTTCTACTTTAGTTTCTTTTGAAATCTTCAGTTATGCAGCTTTTTTCACCATGTGTCGTACGGCCATTAAGTTTTTAATTATTCTGTTAAAAATGTTTTATTTTTTAATTAATTACTTTTCAATATATTTTTATGATTAGTATTTCTAAATACTATTAATTTTCATTTTAAGGAAATAAACAATGAAGTATGATAACTGCAAAGAAATTAATTTGAACTTTGCAATATTAGTATAACTTACTTGTGCATAAGATGTCATAACAGTAATTTTTCCTTAAGATTGCTATTTAACAGAAGTTTTTATCTTTAGGTAATTGTTTCTTATAGTATAGTGCACATGCTTTCAGATAAACATGCAGTCAAAGCAATTACGTACACTTAATGATTTTCTATTCACTTACAACACATGTTCAAAATACAAGTTACAACTGCGTTCAAAATACAAGTTCGAAAAAAAGAATTTTATAAAACTAAAATGAAACTAATTGATATCAATAAATGGTAGTTTTAAAACATATGCACACACACAAAACTACAATGTGGGAAACTCAAAGTGAAGGATTCAATTAAAATTTAAATTAAACTTTAAAATTTATGTGTAATCTGTACTCTGGATTCAGAAAAAAAGTTTATTAACGTTGCCTTACAAAGTAACACAAATAAAAAAGAGGTATAGAAAAACAGAGAAAAGGGCTACAGAAATACTTTGTTTATAATAAATTTTTGTTTTGAGATGTTCTCTACAAATTTACTGGAGTATAAAGATTATCATATTTACGTATATTTTATCCCGTACCACTGTGGAACGTGTTATAGCAAAAGGGAAATTTGTTCTCATTTGCGAGAAAAACTTTGCGAAACAGGCATATTTATCCATTATTTTTGAAACTTGATAGGGTAAAGAGCCTTTTCCCATTATTTATATAACATTTAGACCTTTAAATGTCGAATCTCTGCGTATTCATATCAATTTGACCCGAAAATATGATCGAGCGTTAAAAATAAGTCTATCTTATCTCTGTAAAAGCATTTTCATTGCAATGCTAGTCTTGTTGCAGAGAAAACAAATAATTTTAAAATATAGTTTTATATTTCACTTGCAAAATTGGATACATTTTATATATTAAGCACAAAACAATGCATAAATTTTATTTTCAATTTAAATAAATAGAAAAGAATGAATATTTTTTTCGATGTTTTTTAAGAAGTTTATTAAAATTAATGCAAATTATTTTTACTGGGGAACGTAATTTAGAGATTTACTCTTTTAACATATAAAGTAGTAATTTTTGCAGCACATTAGTAGAGTTAAATACTAAGTAGTATAGCACAATAGAAGATATAGTTAAGAGTTAAAGTAATAGTATTAAAATAAAATAATAGAGTTTTAGTAAATTCTATTTCAGTTGCATCTTCTGTTATATTAATTCTTACTTTTTCTTCACTTTTATCAATAAGAACAATAATAGGGCATAAATGGAAAATTTCGCACCAAGCAAATTACTCTATTTAAAAAAAGCCCCCCAAAAAAACAATTAGCATTCAGAAAAATGAAATCCATCTTATAAAAATTTCCAAAAAGAACAAGTGCGAGGCATGCATTTATAAAAACAATTAATTTCGATTAAAATAATTTTTTTTCTAGGTGTTTTAATGAGAGCGTTGTTTCCAGTTGATTGACTTTCCAAAACATATTAATTAATATATGCTCCTCGTTTTCAATTTGCCAAACACAGTATCTATAATTTTAGTTTAATTTTTTTTCGAACCAGCATTTTCTTATTTCGAAAACTTAAAAAAAAATTAAATAATATGTAAACGAATAAATTTTTGTGACAAAACTGTTAAGATCCATTTTACGTACTTTTTAAACACTCACCGTGTAGAGTGACCGATGCACGTTAAATTTCTCGAGACTCAAAGTCTTCACGTTGGCATGATGTGCAATTTTGGAGAGTCACATGCCACAGTCAGATATTTTCCTCGCCACTTAACAAACGTTCAAAATTATGAAGTCCGGCCAATAGCTCAAGTGTAACTTCACAAAATGTAGCGTTACTAAAAATAATCAAATCCAAAGTGAACTTTTTAATTAACCTCATTGTTCTATAAGTCAAAATAATGAAAATTTACATATTTGAAACTCCAACTACAAAATATGCTGAAACTTTAAAATAACATTAAGTGGGGTTTTAAAGATACAAATCAGTCTCGAAATTATTTGAGCCTTTTTAATTCGAGACTTAAAAAAAGAAAAAAAAAACCAATTTAATTTTGAAGCGAGAGACGATAAAGTATAATGAAAATTCTAAACTTCCGGCAATTCTGATTGTGATTTTGTAAAGCATTTTATAAGTACTACCTTCCAATAAGTCGGATTAAGTTAGCCTGTAAACAATATTTAATCAATTTTATTAATTAGACTAAAAAGTGGGAAAGTATAAATTAGAAGCTAAATAATTTTTTCCATAATGACAATAATGAATAGACATGGCAGTAAATGTATTTAATCTTTGATAGTAAACATGCCTGTTTAATTTATGATTTATAAATTTATTTGCCAAAATAAACTGAATTATATCTGTAAAATATGCATTAAAAACTATACTAATTCACGCACGCACGTGTATTTTTATTAATAAAAATTCTTTAAGCCTTCGAGTAACAAAAAGAGACAATCAAAAGTATTTTTATATAATGTTTACATATTATAGGAAATTGCTTTTATTAAATTGTTTAGTAAGAAATTTTGACATTAAATAATGTGGTATTTCGGATGCAATTTCTAAATTATTTAGCAGGAAAACCAGTATTTTCATAACATTAGATAAAAAAGATGCTTGTGTTGTAAAGAAAGAAAATAGAAAGTTATTCGAACATAAAAACACATTGCTGTGCTCTTAAAAAATATATTATATTAATTAATTTTCCACGCCTAAGCAAAGATTTTATAAAAATTATTTCGTTAATATGTTTTTTAAAAATAAATGTATGATCTAGAGAGCCGGTATTGTATAAAAATATTTTTAAGTATTCCTAATAAAAATTTTCTTCTAAAATTTAAAGAGTGCAAAATAAATTTGATGTGAAACAAAATTTGTCTTGAAGTTTGCGTTGGAATGTATATATATATATATATATATATATATATATATATATATATATATGTGTGTGTGTGTGTGTGTGTGTGTGTGTGTGTGTGTGTATGAAAAAAATATCAGATATTGGCGTAGTTAATTTATAATTAAATATGCTGTTTTTACTTACTAACTTAATGTGTATTTTAAAAGAAATTAGGAAAATTGTCGGAAATATAGGAGCTAATTTCACAGAGTTTAAACAAAATTCTGATAAAAATTTTAGCTTGAGGTCTTCAAATAAATATTTTATCTTCACTTCCTTTTTTCAATAGTTAACCAAGGTAACGGTAACCTTGGGTTCAAGGTCACAGACTCGTGGATGGCGTGTCATGAGTTCGAGCTTAGAGGCCCACCATCTAGAGCAGGAGTACTCAACCTTTTTTTCTGCTGGGCCGTATACATATGAGAGTTATTTCGAGCGGGCCGCTACATAAGTATAAATAGGGGAGGGGGAGTAAAAATGCTTTAAGACCAAGATAATATTGGAAATTTAACATGTGGAAAATTGATCTAAATATTATAACTCCTGTTTTGCTTTTTTTATTATTTTTTATTTTTGTTACTAACACTAAATAAAAGCATTTAAGAAACACTCCTTCACAATTTCTGCATCAGTAAACAGTTTCATATGATTACCAATAATATAACAAACTTCATAGGATGACTTTGTTACTCCTGTGATATTACCACTGACGAAACAATTTGGTGCTGTTGCAAAGCTTATTCATGAATGCCTATTTATCACCTCTTGAAATAGATCTTCGAGGAAAAGTCTCATTGATTGATTTCTTTTTATTGGTATTTTTTAAATGCAGCATTTTCGGGACAAATCATACAAATACTTATCCATGTTTGTATTTCACTACAAAATAGTGAACCTCCCAATTGTCTTGAAACGATATATTTTCTTCGAATATATTTCGCTTGCAAAGTATGAAAAATAGTTAAAAATTGGTTCCACCCATGAAATTGTCACTACTACACTAATGTCTGTTATCTCTAACCGTAACCGATCCAAAAATAAAAAGAATATCAATTCATACCCGTACGACACTAACAGCAAAAATCAAAATTGATATATTTGATTTCTTGACAAAAAATTTCCCCCGAATTTTTAATACTATGTTCTTAAATAAGTGAATTTCTCAGAGCAATGGACCATGACCGGGCGACTTAATAAGTCTCGGTGGACCGCATGTGGCCCGCGGACCACAAGTTGAGTATCGCTAATCCAGATGCAAATACTGCACGTTAGCCCGCCATCTAGAGGGAACTACTGCACGTTAATCTGTAGAGGATCAAACATTCTGCTGTGGTGCGGTGTGGGTTTTAAGAGATAGGGGTCCCAGCTCAAGTGTCGTCCTCGTCCATTCATCATGATTCAAAATCAAGATTTCTGTCGCCAAAAGCTCGCGTGCAGCCTTATAGTATGACTTAAATATAATTGCTATTCTCACTTACTATGAGTAAATGAAAGTCAAACGATTTTGATATTAGAATGAATGGGTGTTATTTGGAATTTCTTTCTTAAACACATTGTACAAATTTTTCAAACTAAGTTACCAACTATTTTATCTTACAGTTCTCTTACAGAATCTAGAAAATGTTAATAATTCTGCTTTTTTACGTGAGTTTGCAATATTGCAGTTATAAATTGGAAAATTTGAGATGGATACTAGTAAAATTTCTTGTTAGTAAAAACTTATTTCACACTGAATACCATACTGTTTTACTTATTGAGACTGACTGTTTACTATATATATATATATATATACACGAGGGTAACTCTAAAATTTTTGAGATACATCCAGAGGAGAAGTTACAGAAAAAAATTAAAGGTTTAATTTGAAAATACAAAATATTTTAACACAATAGACGACTTTCTACAGACTTACTTCAAGTTGTTTAGCGTAGAATATATTTTAGACAGAAGAGAAACTGTAGTTGACACGAGAACATTATCATGCTAAGATTTTCAATGATGTTAAAGCTAGATTAAATGAAGAGGAATGCTTTCAACGACTGCAATTAATATTTGGTGATGAATCTCCTTGTCATGCTATTGTATTCTGATGGCTTAAAGAATTTTGCAGTGGTCCACAATTCTCTTCAGGATGAAGAACATAAGGAAGGCTGCAGTCTAGCAGTCATCCGGATAATGTGTCTACCATACGAAAAATGTTAATGAATGATAATTTCTATACCTACCAAATGATACAGAAGGAACTTAACATTAGATCCGCAGCCAAACACAAAATTATTCTTGAAAAATTGCATACAAGAAAAGTAGTTTGCTGTTTTGTTCCCCATAATCTAAATGAGCACCAAAAAGAGGAGCGTGTCAGAATTAATAAAGAAAACCTTAAATTGTGCTAAATGATGGTGGTCACCGCATCATTTCTAAAATTAAAACGGATGATGAAACGTACGTGCCGTTTTTTGCCGTTCCAACACGTTAAGAAAGCAAAGTATGGGTCTTTGAAGAGGATCCCACCCCAGCATAAAGTGAAAAGACAACGAACAATGAAAAAAGTAATGTATGTCGTTTTCGTCAGAAGTACGAGATTGGTGAAAGCCATCAAGTAGGAAGGACAGAAGACACTAACAGCAAACTGGTAAACCACTAAATGTCTTCCAGAAATTCTCCAAGAAGTGAATGTTAGGAGACTAATGCCTCACCATGACAATGCATTTTCCAATAAAGTTAGTTTAGCAGTTGAGTTTCTTAAGCAAAACCAAATTAAAATAAGAGAACATCCACCTTATTCTCCGGATCTAGCTATGTGTGACTTTTTGTTATTTTTTTAATCTAAAAAAGAACTTGTGTAGACGTCGTTTCATTCAGAAGAAGAGATTGATATGGCTGTAAATTCATTTTTCATCAATTCCAAGAAATTAAAGGTTTGAGGCATTTAATCTATGAAAAATTCGTCTACAAAAGGTGCATTGATGCTCTAGGAGACTACTTTGAACATTCCTGAAATTTTGTAAGTATAATTTTAAAAACCTAGAATTACTTCAAAAATTTCAGAATGACCCACGTATATATATATACGATTAATCCACGTATATATATATATAGACGAGGAATCCACGTATATATATATATATATATATATATATATACGAGAAATATATGCTTTAACACGGAATGAATATTCATTATATCTTATACTATTTTTCTTTGTTTAGTTACATGAAATATAATATAACAATGAACCCAAATATAATGTTTTATTTCATTAAGATTCAACATTTTGTACATTTGATAAACCACCTGAATTCTTATTTAATGTATTTGTTTTTTATTTTTTAATTTGTATTTTGGATCCTTTGTTTTTTAAATATATTTGTGCAATATTGCACATTTTTATGAATAATTTGGTCACTATACATAAAATGAAAACATTTTTATAGAATGTTTTATATATTATGACAGTTCACTTCCATTGTGCTCTAGAATTTTGCAATAAAGTTGAAGGGTTTAAAGCAGGAAGTTATAAGATCATTAATTCACAATCACATTTTTATATAATAGTTTACCGAAAGATATAAAAATTTTAGCTCTTTTAAAAAGATTCGTGTTAAAATTAGGGTTTCTGATTTCCCGGACATTTTCCATTAACTTGAATTTCCAGGAAATTCAGAGAACAGTTATTCTCAGAAATACATGAAAAAGATTAAAGACAAATTATTTTTAACCGTTATGAATAATTATTATATAATGTAAGGATATACATAAATTACAGACTTTATACTCAATTATATATTGAGCTAAAAATAAAAAAGATATGTGTTGAGTATTCTTTCTTAAAGTATGATTTATGAAAATATAAGAGCCTTATATATATACTTTTATAATTCAGCTTTGTTCTCTCGGTTTCATTTGATCTTGGAGGAATTGTTTGGAGAAGTTTTTCCAATTTTATAAGATTTGATGATCGATTTTCTGTTCAGTAAAATAACTGCATTTCTTGTTTCACTATCTTGTCGAAGAAAGAAATATTTCTAGTTGAGCAAAATAAAACCTTTATCATTAAGTGAATCCCTTTTTCTAATTCCTTGTCCAACGTTAAAGAATTATCTTTCTAAATTTCTATGCTCTCTTTTGAGTGCAAAGAATTGAAGAGTGATTCGTCTTCCTGGCAAAAGTACTTCGTCATTGTTATTTTAGCTCGTCTGATCAAACTGTTTTTATTGAGCAGACAAGCTATTTTATTGTATATATATATCAGCAGTAACTACAAACGCTTCTTAATTTCTACCAAATTTAGGTATTGCATTAATCCAACTAAACTAACATTGCGTCTTTCACTAATTCTTTTGACTAGATAACATTCCGCATTTTTTTTGCAAAATATGAGTTTTATTCTTTCAACTTTCGAGTGAGAGGAAAGTAAATAATCCTTCAATAATTGACAAAGTCGGACTTCGACTTCATATTTTTTCTAGGCCAATTTATACTGGATTCAAGACGGCAACAGATGTAATCACAGATTCCAATTCTACAAAAACCATAATTTATTGTTCTTTAGTATATTAATGCCTTTGAATTTAATGATTTTATCTCCAAAACTTTTTCAAGCATTGATTATTTCAGCCCCGTATCATTCTTGAGAATTCCCAGAAACCAAATATTAATCCCAGAAATTCAAAAATATTGAACGCTGGAAAAAAACCTGGTTAAAATCTTATACATAAATTCCCATTAAGGCAAAATTTCATCAAGCAAAGTAATTTCGAAATTTCTTCTAAAACACCTTTCTTAACCTTTCAAGTAGAGCGTCTTCGCAAATTTAACGGCAAATGTGCTTTTTTATATTGATTTTAAGGTACCCGAACTAACCTAAAACTGTGAATTTTGCCAAAAATTGACTTTTTTTGTAGTCTTTTATAGGCCATCTTGTTAGCTTTATAAAAGTATCAAGTTTATTATTTTCCGTTCACTAGAAAAAAAAGCTAAAAGTGTTTTAGTAAAAGCAGATGCCATTTCTTTAAGCAAGATATCATGCTTTAAAACGCATTTTACTCGAAATGGTTAGTTTTTTTTTCTTGAAAATGCTCAAATTAAGTCAGCAATTGCTTAAAAAGGTTTAAAAAAAATAACTGAAATTTTTTGTGTATGTTCTGTATAACATTAGAAGTGTTTTAACTTTCAGATTTATCAATCACAAAATTTATAATCTCTTATGGGAATATAGTCACTGTTTTTAAAGCAATTTCATGTAATAACTGGTATAAAGTACTCTAGTTTTGTAAAAAATAAAATATATGTTCTCCTGAGGTCATTTCAAAAATCAATAGCAAAGCAACACATCAAAATTGAAAAATTGAAAATTTGTTCATAAACTTTTAGTATAGAAGGGGCCTTGTTTATGTTATTTTCTGTTAATTTTCATCATTTTTTTCACCATTTTAGTAATAATAATTTTTTCTCTTCTTTATTTTCTCATACTTTCCTTAAAATGTTCTAAGCAAATCTAAAGATCACAAAAAATCTCCAAATCTCCATTTTTTAAAAAAAATTGTCGCAAGAAATCTAATACCTTAAATACGAATTCCTGATATTCATGATTTCAATTTGCGATGAAAAATATTTGTCAAGCATTCTACTTTATTCTTAAAATTTATGACACATGCCTATTCTTGTGAATGATTTTCTTATCATGGTGTACTCCGTAATTATATATTTGATCTGCATTATACTTAGTCCTTACTTTGTTTTACATAAATGAAAAAAAATTACCAAACTTTTTCGAATTATAACTTTAAAATTTCTAAAAAGGAAAGCTATTTTACGTATTTTCAAATAATTATTGGGGGAGAAAAAAGCAGTGGATATACATATTCATTTCTAGAAAACGAGAATGATCTCAATAATGAGGATGTTGAGGGAAGCTACATCAGCGATATTTGAATCTGAGTATAATTTGTATCTGATACTGATAAAAAAAGATATATTTGAAAATAAAGATTTAATTTATGTTGGCAAAGATTCAAACCCAAAATGACGCAAGTCTGAATGTGTTTAAAACTTATAAAAGTTGAACATTTTAAAGTCTTTTCTTGAAAGTAAAACAATAAAAAAATATGAGATGCATTTGAATCACTTTTCAAGAGGCTTATACGATTATTTATGAAATTTGGTAATACCTAAACTAACATATACATTAGTGTACCGATTACACACACATCAGTAGTAGTCAAATAATTTTGCTTACAAATAATAATAAAGCTTGATTTTAGCTACAATTATGTATATTTGTTTCTTTAATTCTTCTCACTATTATTGCAATAAAATAACTTTCATCTGCCTAGAAGAAACAAAAGAAAGCTAATGCTCCACGAAAAGTGCTATATGTGCCTACTGGTGCAAACAATTTAAGTCCACACTGCTGAATAAGGTAACAACATAATAAAATTTTAACCAGATATGTCATATTAAAGCTACAGCCAAAATATCTCATCGTTTTTTCTTAATTTAGGAAGAAAAACATTAGATTACTACCACAATATCCTGTTGAAAAGCTTTTTTGAAGTGAAAACTTCTTTAGCGGCGTTGGACACTTTTTGGTAGGGGAAAATCTTATGGGTTCGCCTCACCGACATGCTCTGTCTGGCGCATGCGCAGTGTGCGTGCTGTTCGCCTTAAGACACTTTTTGGATGGGTGAAATCTTGTGCGTTCCCGTCACCGACATGCTTATAGCAGTATATCTGTAGCTATACAGCTGACGTATAGTGCTGAGTATATCTTATGAGTGAAATTGAATGGATTTAGTGAAAACTTCAATGTGTATTTTCTGTGCATCGTTGAAATAGTGTTTTTGTTTGATTATTATTTGAATCGTTTGATTGAAGAATCATTGTGCAGTACAATAGTGAGTACTAAATAAATATACTAATATTTTTAAAATAAAAATAAATAACAGAAAATTATTTTAAATACTCGTATTTATTTTGGCGTTTGAAAATTTTGTATTATTTAAAATTTTTTTAAATCTTCGTATTTATTCTGGCATTTGAAAATTTTGTACTATTTATTTTCTAATATTTAACCTCTGCAATGCATCACGCAATCCGGATTAGCATTTCATAGTGGCTTAGACGTTTTCTTACTACCGTGGTAAAACAGACTTGTAGTTGTTCAATCATATTTTTATCGTGGATTTTGAAATTAAAAATTGTATAAAATCTAATAATAATTCAAGATTAATGTGTTGAAGCTTAAAATATGGTTATTAATGCAAAATTATAATTTATTACCTTATATCAATTAAATCTAGAGTTTAAAATAATGAAAACGGCTCCGACTTTAATTTCATTAAATATTTTATTTTATTTAAACATTTAATATTTCGAACTCATTATCTATAAATTTAAATTGCCAAAAATAAAATATGTGCTTTGCTATTTTTTAGAAAATGATTATCTATAATTTTATATCATTCGATTTTATTATTGGAAATGTACGAAAAAATATTGTCATAGAATTAGGGTTATTTTAAACATCCGTTTTTCATATTTGTTTAGATCCTTGAACCTGAAGATCAACAAGTCATCGAGAGGATCTAACGTTAGAATTGAAAGGTTACAAAACAATACACTACAAACGGTCATCAAAACTTTTCTAGAATTCATCTCCAAAGAAATGATTATCGATATTTTCATTCAATTGTCAAAGTTTGCATGCACATGCAGCTGACTTAAAAAGTGATGCTATCGTAAAAGTTCAGAAATTCGTATGAAAAACGAAGAACCACTTGACATTTCGAATTTCAACTTTGTTGTATGTTATAAAAGACCCGAAGTTCCAGCAGCAGGCGTAGCTATTTATCACAATACTCAAGATACGTCACACTTTATTACTTCGCATATGGACATACATACTAAATTCACTAGAAGCATTGGTGTTAATGTTTCTGATATAGGCGAAATATGCTTTGCTCGTTGCGATTCCGAGAATGGGCAATACATATTAATGTGTGTGGTTGCCGTTTATATTTCGCCTGGAAAATATATGAGACAGATACAACAATTTTTATTCGAAAATTTGATGATTTATACAAAAGAAGGTTCTGAAATACTCGAAAAAAGATTTGGTGAAAAATATATGATAATGTACCGATGATTTTAAGTGGAGACTTCAATATTAATTTTGTAGTAATTAATTGAAAGTACGAAATTAATGATGACAATGATGTAAACAATTAAAATAATGTTAAAAATCAAGTACATTGAAATTTAAGTAAACACAAATACTATCCATAAATAATATGATTGTATATTAATTGTTATTTCATTTGAATTGTATTTATATTTTGTCATGTCATACAGCCCGCAATATATTTGAATAATAAAAAACCATATAAACATGCATATAATTGTTGCTTGGAGTGTCAATAGATGTGAAAACCAGATTGATATTGATAATTTTAATTTAAACATTTTGAAATTTCAAATTTTAATACTAAAAGTTCTAAGTTTTCACTTCTATCGGCAGTCTCTATAACTGCCAATTTTTTTGTTTTTGTTAGCACTATATTTAATGGTAAATTTTTAAACCGCGCATTTCACCACGCATATTAAAAATTCAAACCGATTTACAAGTAACTTTAAATTTGTTATTTCAATATATATAATGTAACCTTCAGTTAACTATTATTAAATTAGTGTACATTATACTATCAGTATATTTTATTGTACTCTTTTTATTATGTTATTTTCACTTAAAGTTCCATAATACAGTATTAAGGTATCTGAATACTTGCGACAACATTTTTTTTAAAAAAAAATTGTGATAAGGGGATTTTTGTGTTGTTTTTAGATTTGTTTAGTACATTTTAAGAAAAATATGCCAAAATTAAGAAGAACAAAAAAGAAATTATTATTACTAAAATGGCAAAAAATGGGTAAAAATTGGCAAAAAATAACATAAACGCGGCTCTTTGGCCCTTTCTGTACCAAAAGCTTATGAACAGATTTTCAATTCTTTAATTTTGATGTGTTGCTACGTTATTCATTTTTGAAGTGACCTTCAGGATAAGAGATATTTTAATTTTTGCAAAAACTAGAGTACTTTATACTAGTTATTATATGAAATTGCTTAAAAAATAGTGACTATATTCACATAAGGTGTTATAAATTTTATGATTGATAAATCTGAAAGTTAAAACACTTCTACTGTTATACAGAACATACACACAAAATTTCAGTTAATTATTTGAAAACTTTTTTAGCAATCGCTGGCCCCGTTCGAGCATTTAAGAAAAACACATTTCGAGTAAAACGCTTTTTAATGTATGACATCTTGCTTAATGTAATGACATTTGCTTTTACTAAAACACTTGTAGTTTCTGTTCTAGTGAACGGAAAATAGTAAACTTTGTATTTTTTAAAGCTAATAAGATGGCTTATAAAATAAAATCATAAAAAAAATGTGTCAATTGTTGGCAAAATTCACAATTTTTAGGGTAGTCGGATACCTTAAGGGGGCAAACTTCGTGATTTTAAACCTGAAATTTTATAACAAGACAGTATTTGAGTTGCTGAAAGCAGAGCACTTCACCATTTATTCTACATAAAGAAAGTTCTGTGGAATAATCGAATATCTGGAATTGGACTGTACTCGTATTTTTATCATGCAAAACATGGAAATCTTCAAACAGATTAATGGAATACTTAATATGCGCAATATAGGTAAGTCGTTTTTCTTTATCTTAGAGGAATTATTCTTCGCATACGAACTTACGAAATGAACGATTTAACACACATCGCGAATATTTTTTTAGAATTATATTGAAGATTTTATTTAAATATATATATATAAATATTTCCCTTTTAAAAATTGCAAGAAAACAGCCTCACGTTTGTTAATTATTGAACTCTTTAATAATGACCCAGAATTATAAATATTTTAGAATTATTTTTAAACTGCTTATGAATGTTATTGTAAAAAATAGTTAAGTTGCGGACATCGAAGAGTTATCCATACATCATTTTTAAAGATTATTAAAATTAAAAACTAATGCAAACCAAATAAATGTTTTCAGCTTAATTTGGTCTCAAAAATGTCCTTTAAAAATATATTTGATTCATTTTGAAACAAAAGATACAAAAAGATCTATAGAAAAAAAAAGTTTTATATCTAAATAAGTTGTAGAAGCTGTTTATTTAAAAACACTATGATTTATTATTAATTTTAGGCACAATTGTAAATTATAAAAATTAAGTTACTTTTGATATTAAAACGTTTATTACATACAGTTATATTCACTGGACCACAAAAAATTTGGTTTTTCAGTCATAAGTTTAACTCTCGTAAAATATTTTCTGAATGAGAAAAAAAAAGTATTTCATTATATTTTTGTATGGGTATTTAAAAATTTATGACCAAAACAATATGTTTCTTTATTTATCCTTCTTAATGGAAAAGATGTCCTTCCCTACCCTTCACATTAAAGTGGACAGTTCCTCAGGAGAACATTTTTAATCAAGAGCACAAACACCTCTCCATCACCCCCTTCCATTTCTCAGTCCTCGAGCAAACTCCCCTTCCCCTTTGCTCAGTAACAAGACAGCTCGTAACACTTGCTAATAAAGATACTTTGAGAGACCAAACTGTTAGAAAGAGAGAGATGAAAATTTCCATTTGAAAGGTTCTTTGCAGTGATACCTAAACACTTGCGTCTTAGTATCTTCTTTTATTTATTTTTCTTTCTTTTCTTTTGAAAAAGGCGACTCTTATTTGTTCTTGCGTAAAGTTTATTAAAATTGGTATTTTTTTTTAATAAAAGAATACCGAGTTTGTTGAAAGTGGTTGGTGCGATAAGTGTTTCTACTTTTGAGATGCTTTAAGAAGATTCTTGACTTTAATGGGTTGCCTTCTGCATTTGTGTGCGTTGAAAGCGTTTTCTTGTAAATTGGAAGAAGTCAGAGTTTGAGTTTTGATAGCTATTATGAAAAAAAAAATTTTTTTCCTACTTTTCCCTGCTGATTTTCACTTTTCTTAGAGTCACATTATTTTGTAAACTAGCGATGAAAGGCTTCCCTCATACTGTATCTATATTCCTTCAAAAGCGTAGAAATTTGTAAAATAAATATTGTCAAGTTACTTTTATTCATACATAAACGTAAAAAAAGCCAAACAATTCATAATATCGATTTAACTTTTATAACTGCATTCAGAAAATTGTAGGCGCAGTTTTATTGAGATATATTGATAAAAACTGCAGCTTTGAATTATAAAAATTTAAATATATAAATTCAATTGTAAAAACTGAAGTAAAATTAAAAATGAAAAAAAGTTTAAGAATTTAAGGAAATCTATGTGAAAGAATTTCAAATGCAGATTTGATAAATATATTGATATTTATAATTTTTCACACGCAAAAAAAGGACACAATTCCATTTAAACTCTCAGTAATGATTTTAATAAAAAAACATATCATCGCTAAAAGGTATGTATAGTATATATATATATATATAGCAATTAATATTCTTTTGAGTATTAATCATGTAATTCATCTCTCTCTTGTAGAGAAATTTCGATTATATATATATATATATATATATATATATATATATATATATTTAGTAAATCGCAGATCAAATAGGAAATATGTGAAATATTTTGCTTAAAATTAAAATGAAATATTATTTTTTTTATTTATAAATAAATACATTGAATCCATTTGATCATATAGTTTCTGTGAATTATAGAACGATTAGTAAAATGACATAACTAAAATAATTTAAAATGTTTTACTTCACATGATAATTTTTTAATTAATTTATTTGCAAAACTCCTCATGATCCCCATTGCATAATATGATGCCTACAGATGTAAGTGACAACAGCATTTTCTAATTTAAGTCAAAAATATAAATACATTTATAATGCAAATATAAAATGAAAAGGAAGGAGGAAAATACAAATATAAAATAAAGAGCGGTAGCACCTATACTAATTTTAAAATCCATACAGTAAACTAAATTTCTTAAAGCATTAAGGGTTTCAGAACAACTGATCAACAAAGACAAAACACGTGGCCATTAAATACATAAACATTTCTACTCATTTTTGAAATTTTATCGTTCACAAAAATATAAGTTACAATACAACAAGACATGTTCCTCAACTTCAACATCCTGACCACAAGAACAAACACTATCACTACCACTATCAATTAAATTAAACCTAGACAAATAGCTGTTAAAATTTCCATATTCAGTACAAATATGAGAGGATTTAAAATCAGTAAGAAAATTCTTGAACTTTAGCTGCTGCTGTTATGCTATTAAGCAGAATTATTTTGTCTTTCAGAATCTCTTGAAACTTTTTAAATAACAAGAAAAAAATAAAAATAAAATTATTTCTCTGTAATGAATATTTCTCTATCTCGTAACATCTAAAAACTAAAACCTTTAAAATTTCCTATGTGAATTTCACTATTAACTTTTTTTTTTTTTATAGAAAAATGAAGTGTTATGTAGTTTTTATAAAACATTATTTGTTAATCTGTCTTATAATAATACAGTTTCCATTAAAAATTTCAGACTCATTTGTTTTGGGTTTGAGATATTAATGACTTAACTTACAAAACTACATACAAATTCAAATATTTTTCAAAAAAATTAAATATTTAACATAAATAAAAGCAAAGGTATCTAATAAATTCATGAAAAATCACATAATTGAAATCGAAATTCGTGTACACAAGTAAATCCGTTGTTTAAATTTAATTTGGTTCTAAATATATCCTCTAAATTAAAGTATGAAATTGTCACATTTTAATATAATTTTGGATGGACTGATTAAAAAAAACTTCGGTATTGTCTTAAAAGATTTAACAAGAAAAATTTTTTTTAAAGTAAAAGCGTAATTAGTAAAAAGTTTTTATTTATTTATAATATTTTCCTCAATTTCTTAGATAAATAGAAACTCTTTTTCATTCACATTCAAATTCATACATTTTCATAATAAATTCACAAAATTATGTTTTTCAAAAATATTTCCGAGAAAATTACCGTGGTTAAATTAAAACCTATGCTTTCTAGGTGATTATTTTCATTGGTAATTTCGAAACATTCCGAGAAAATAATTTTACTTGACGCTTTCCAAAAATATATCAAATACTTATTAGTTACTTGTTCCATAGCTGTAGTGTATAAAATAATTAGAAATAAAGTTAAAATTTGATCAAAAAACTTCTTTTGCATATTATTTCTCTCATATTTAGAGAGATTAATTTATAGGAAAAAGAAAATTTATTTCTTGTTCTCATTTAGTCACTCTCAAGAAATCTCATATTTCTTCCTTAGAAACTGCGTTCTTCAGCTTGATGAAAATAATTACTTTCTGAGAATGTAAAGTTTTTTCAGTAAATGATTTTTTCTGAGAAAGCTTATGGATAGAAATAGATAAAATTGCTTTCATTAATTGGTAACATATTCACTTAATGTAGAAATTTAATTTTTTTCATCATTGTAGATCGATAATTAAGATATATTAATGCTCACTTAACAGGCACCTGTATTGTTCATTAGTTAATACAGACCATAATTTATGGTTTTAAAAGTTTTTTCCTTACCCATATTTCCTTAAGAATTTTCTAAATACTCTATAATGGCACAAAGTTCCGAAATATTTGAAAAAAAAGAGAATTTCCGCGCTATTTAGAGTTTTGCACCCAAATTTATTTAAAGTTTGTAATGTACACATTTTGTAAAGAGATTTTCCACAAAATTATTTTCTTTATTTAGAGTAAATTGTGCAAATCGCTTTAACTGTGCGAAAAAAATAAAGTATTTTGAAATTTTTATGAATTTTAAACAGTAGTAAATTTGATTTTTTAATTCCTTTGATATTATGATTTCTATACATCTAAAACAGGTTTCAAAAATGGTCCTTAAGATTATAAAACATGTTTATTGGAATGTACATTTTAATTAATAAATATTATGTTATTTCAAGCCTTACTTGTTTGAATGACTATAAAATCTTTGTAAGTGTTCATGCATAATATGCAGATTTACAAAGTTCCTCTAATGTCTCTAACTCTAGATTGAGATCCACATACTTTGAGCAAAGCTATCATCACTAACTTAATGCATCATTCAACGTATTGAGTATGGATAGGAAGCTTTTTTACGTTTAAATGTTTGTGTGGTAAATTCCTCAATTTTACGATAGAAACTATTTCTTCGTTAATAATTTTTTAAGAAGTAGTAGAGGAGATAAGTAGGTTGAGCTCTAAATAAATGTTTTCATGTGATCTGAGACTTCGAAGCTTAACTCTGGAGCCACAGTGTCGAGTGTTTTTAAACTTAAAAGCCAATGGTTTGGTTTTTGAAACTTTTTTCAACCCCATCTCTCTTATGTGTGTGATATTACGAAAAGCAATAAAAATTAACGCAGTGACTCTCAAACGGTGAATCACGGCCCTCTACGTGTGAGGCGTGAGTATATCAAAAAGTCGAAAATGAAATGTTATTTTTTAAAAAAAAATTAATTTACTGAAAAGAAGCAAAACAACATATATTCGGACACAATAAAAAATAAAATATAGAATTCTTCTTCAATTACTTGACAGCCCTGGATGTACCCTGGCCTTCTCCAGAAGTTTTCTCCAGGCATTTCTACTTTTGGCAACTGTTTTCTATTTTTTTACCCTTAAAATATTTAGATCTTTTTTGACACAGTCAATCCATCAACTCAACGGGGGTCTGCCTCGAGGTTTATTTCCCATTAGATTTGCCAGAAAGATTTTCTCGCAGCAACGATCTTCATTGATTCTATCCAGATGATAAGCCTATTTAAGTCTCCGTAATTTGACAAATTTTGCAATATCATGTTGTTTATAAATTCTGTAGAGTTCTAAGTTATTTTTTCTTCTCCATGATCCATTTACTTGGATCCCACCAAGAATGCAGCGTAAGATCTTTCTCTAGAAAATTCCCAAAGCTTCCTCATCACGTAAAGTCAATGTTCAAGTCTCTGATGGATCAGTCAGGACATATCTTTTTTAAAGAAGAAATTTAGTTCTTAATTTGAGAAAACTGGATTTTAAATATCTCTTCAGGCATAAAAACAAAATATACAATTACACTAATATAAATGTATCAGTATGTACATTGTATTTCATAATTAATTTATTAATAAAAAATTAAATTAATTATTAAAGACTCCCACAAACTAGTTTTGCAGTGTGAAGTTTTTCAAATGAGAGTTTAATATTAGAAATTGACACTCTAAGCCTGATTGGTTGCACAGATATCCGCAAGAATGCCTTGTGTGATGGATATAAGATAGAGACCAAAAGGCACAAGAATATTTTTCTAATGCATTTGTACATTTAGATGGGGGTGATTGAGAAAATAAATATTTGGTTTTATTAAAAATTGTTTTTGAAATCTGTTCCAGTTTAAAAACTAGAAAATAAAAAAAAACGTAATACTTATCCTAATAATTTAAAGTAATTAACTGTATTTATTACTTAAAAGTAACTCATATAGGATTTAATACTTATCTTTATTGTTTGTACGGTTAATAATTTAGGTCGTATTGTAGCTTTAGCATCAACGCGTGCATTATTACTCCATTTAATACATTGTTCTTGTATAGAGGGGCGGGCGTGATGAAAACTATGATTGAAAATTGGGTCACAAATATTAAAAGTTTGAGAAGGATTGAATTACGGTTTTTCGGGTAGACAAAGAATGAATTCTGTTAGATGTTAGCGAAAATAACATTTTAGATTATCAAGCAGATATAGAATTGTTTTAATGGAATAAGAAATTGCTTAAGAAATATGGTATGTGAGATTGGATCAGGGTCATGATTTGAGAAGTCTTTCAGATAATGCAACTTTAGTCTGCCTGACCTACGGCTCTAAAAGGTATTTCTGGTCTTTATTCAAACATTTTCTGACATATTCTACAGTTGTCAATGTATTGGGTGGAAATTATATCGTTACCAGTTTTTCCCGCGCCTTGAAACTCTTTCCATCCGTATTACAAAAGTATCTAGTGGCTTCCCATTCAAACACTGGAAAGGGTGATAAAAAGTAAATGAATGAAATGAAGTAAACGTTTCATTTCAGTTCGATGTAGTGATTGACCTAAAGAGGCTTGAGTTAACAACCAGTACAACTTGTCTCAGCTAGTATTAATATTAGTAATATCCCAATAAATGACGTATAATCTTCTAGAGAAATTCTTCGCTCATTTAATTAATGTATATTACTAAATGCAATCATTTATATAGATCCAGAATTTGGAGACACACGGTCAACATAAATCGAACAAGGAACTTTGATGATGATATAATTCTCCCTATCCATTTTTGGATGAAATTATTACGCGATTCCCTCCTTTCAGTAACTAAGATACGATCTCTTCTTCCATCATAATAAAAAAACTCAAACTCAGTGGCGCAACAACCCAAGATGGCCAGGGTCTACTGTGCCCATCACAGTATACGGGACCATTGGGCACTGAAGTACATGAGCAGATGTCACGATCAAGCGGTCAGTATGAAGCGAAACCCTCAGTGTTTAAGTCTCCAAGCAAGATTGGTACTCATTTATCGACCCACTGAAGTAGGGGGTGAAAGGCTGGGTCGACCTTGACCAGCCCGGGAATAGAACCCGGACCTGTGGTGTGGAAGCGCGATACGATACCACTTGACCTCTGTACTTACAAATGAGCTAATGGGCCTCACATCACAATAAATACCGTGTAATAATCCGGAATCCTGTTGATTTGTCATTTATGAATTACTTTTATTGTGTTCCTTAGCCTCAGAATTTTATGTGTAGGAAAGTACCTGCTTTAACTAATAAACTAATGTCTTGAAATATATTCCACCGTATAGCAGCAGTTGCACGATAAGTACTTCTAAGAGATCCATTTTTAATGCCTTAGCTTTTAGCTTATTCCTC
The DNA here is from genome assembly GCA_019973975.1 of Trichonephila clavata. NCBI lineage: Eukaryota > Metazoa > Arthropoda > Arachnida > Araneae > Nephilidae > Trichonephila > Trichonephila clavata. The sequence goes on from BMAO01017871.1 coordinate 26,480, forward strand.
TGCTACTAAGTTGATTCTTCGCGGAGTAAGTTGGTATATATTCATAGTATCAGTACTCCAGCTAAATAATTAAGCTATATTTCTTCTAAAGGATCAAGCAACTAAATTATGTTTTGAAATTCTATATTTATAGCTTAGATTTTTTCTTTAACTAATTTTTTTTAATAATTTCCCTGTCTGAAATTCATCTGAAATATACCAATTTTTTTGAGTAGTTACTTTCTCCAAAGGTACATACATTTTCTCTCAATGACAGAAATCTTGTTCTCATACTTGGAATTAATGTAAACTGAACACTAGGGGATGTCTGGGGTCTTTTTTATAAGATTAATTAGTGTGTTAAATAAAACCCATTACACATTTACCAAAAGATGTGTCGATGTATTAAATAGTTTGCTTGGAATTTCAACTCAACAATCCTCGTTTTTTAAATGTCTGGTTTCTCCTTATCTTGGCTGTAATAATTCCTTAGATAACAATATTTATCATGGATGGTATTGATTAGCAGAAAAATTCTATAATAGAAAACTATAGGAATATTTATGCCTTATTAAAAACAAGTTTTACTTTTTGTGCCGCTAAATCGCTAACAATTGAAAAACTATTTTTGTGATGTTGATTTTCCTTAATAACTGAGATCAATCTTCAAAATAACATCGGAACATATTGCTAAAGTTTATTTGATAGTAAATATAGGACACTCAAAAGACTGTCCGGTAATTTTCTTGGACGTTGACGAATCAATTTCGCAAGTTAATTAAACAGAATAGATCAATACCAAGCACTATTGAGTAAGACAAAGGTCAAGCAAGGCTAACAACACAGAAAGTTACTCATTTACTAAGGATGGTTATCGCCTAGGCATAGAAAAACCAATAAAAGATGGAGGTGTGAGTGGGGTATGGCAAGGACCAACATTATAATAAAAGGTATGGACGAATGAGTAGATTGTAATTAATAGTTTATAAGTGTTTGAATCTACATGGAGGCTATTGGCAATGATGATCCTCGTAATTTTAAACAATAGTCTGATGATGTAGGTGACACCTAAGTTTTGGCCCCCACCTCTCCAAAATTCCGCATTATACCAACGTGAGAACATTTGCCTGGACAGATTTAATGAGCACAGCCCTTTTATATGTCGGGTTTTCAATGACGCCAGAATTCGAACACACAACTGGACAGAAGCATCACCGTCTAAGAGTTCACGATCATGACTATTTGGTCATCGCGGCTACATGAAGGAGGAGGAGTTTCACGCGGTTTTGCCTAATGGTCAATGGGCATTAAGTTCTAGTCAGTTGCGCATACTAATACTGAGCTTTAGAAGTGGTTTCTTCAAACATATATATACTTTAAAATCGTTTGCTTATCTCTTTAGTCATGGGAGATCGTTAGAAGTTTGTTGTACAAATTTTATTTTCGAATTCATAAAAAATATTAAAATGTTGCATTTGTTTTAAAAATTTAGAAGATCTGCATGATTGGAACACATTCTCTGGAGGAATATTTCCCCTCGTTTATAGCAGTACCTATATTGCAAATTGCTCTAACTACAGCCTTAATAAACACAGGAACAAAACAAATTATTACGAAACACTGAATTTCTTCATTCTTTCAACTATTTAGACACTTTGCACAATCGGATATTATTATATTTTTTTGTTTTGTTTTTGAGTTTGAAGTAATCGCAACTTTTCTTCTAAATGTTTCAAATAATCGTGATTAACAAAAAATTAATAAAAAAAAAATCACATGCGGATGATTATTTTTTCTATTAATCATTTATTTTTCTAGAATATTTTCTTGTAATTGTTCAAAAATGAAATATAGGAAGTTTTACACAAAGCCGTTTTCATTAGTTTTATTTAAAAATATTTACTAAAGAATTTTTGTGAATATATTAATGTAATTATGTATTACATGAAGGAAAATTATTTTTATTTTTTAAATGTTTCTGGATCCCACAATAATTATCAAAATGCAACTAAAATATTAAGTAAATATTTGCTTATTCTTGATAACAAAATATATTTTTTCTTTGTGTTAGTTTCTAATATACAGCCCTTCTCAATTTGTACGTTAGATTTTAGTTTCAATAGGTTATATGATAAACCCGATATTTGAATTAGTATATCTCAATCTTTTTTAACTTGTGATCTACTATGTCAAGAGAGGATTTCGAGACATAGTTTGATTTACTTAACTACAAATATTATCCAGCATGACATGCTCAGATCTTGAATTGAAGACTCGTTACATTTCTTACAAGATCCTCCCGACTTTGATAACTGATTTAACCCTCTCTTCTTGTTTTTAAAAGAGTTTCTAAAATCTAATTATTCTGAATTGCGATAAAATGATGAGAACTATATTTGTGTCACGGTCTCTCATTGAAAAAGCATTTGTACTCAATTTGGGAATAAAAGGTTCAAAATAAAATGCAAATGATAGGATTTTTTTTATTTTTACATACGATGTTTTTCCTTAGAATTGAATACTTCATATTTTAGTTTACTTAATTTTCTGTTACACACACACAATCCAATACAAATATCTAACAGCATCTTATTCGTATGAAAATAAGAAGAATAAAATTGTTTCAATTTTTCTAACACTTAATTTGTTTAGTAACTTCCAAAACATATCCTGAAAAACGTTCAAAAAGTCTGCAACATCTAAAGAATCAGAATATTTAAATAGTATTTAGACATGAAGCTATTTATATAGGTTAGAAAACAGCATTGTGTAAATACAAGTTTTCTAAATCGTGTCAAACTGCGCAAAACTAAAGATTATTTTCGTCAATAAAAAACTGTAAATGCACATACATATATAAAAAAATTATTTTCGCATTAAAATAAGTTTCATAATTTTTAATCATTTTTAATTTTATTTAAATCTATCTATTAGTAACATATCTGAGAAGAATTAAATATTACCATTGAAAATAAAAATATTAAATAAGTATTAATATTAATTTAAGTATTTAGTTTTCCATAAAGAAATTCTGTAAAGCATTAAATTTTCTGTTCTTGTTAATGTTTTCATTTCTTTGTTTTATTATTGAAAGCATTTTTATTAATAATAAATTAATGAGGTTATCAATTTTTAAAAATATTAAGAACAATAAGTAGGTAATAATTAATTATTTACCGAAGGCTTCAATTATAATTCAAGTAGTTCTTTATTGCCTCTTTTAACTTCTTTTCCTTCCTAATGTTACTACATATATATTATCAAAATGTAGCTCAAATCAGAAGGTTTTACGGATTCTTTATGGCACATGAATGTATTCACATTTTTATCTTTAATTCTTTGTCTTGTAGATTTTATTTAAACTGAAAGAGCAATAAATATGTTAATCTTGACATTCTATGTAACTTTATACAATTTCTTTAATCTGTTTTCAGGTATAATTTGTCAACACTAATGTATTAAGACTGTGTTTTTAAGATAAATATGAAATTGTTTTCCAAAATTTTCAAAATAAATTTCATTTTGAAATAAATTTTGTTTTATTTCACAAACGAAATATTTTAACAAGAAATTAATTTAGTGCAATACATCTGTAAAATATGTATACATGAATTATATATGCATACGTATATTATATATATATATATATATATATATTGATCTACATAAAACTCATAATTATGTTTAGCTTATAAATTGTAAAGTTTGTCAGGATAAATATATAGGAGAGACCTTGAATACAATTAACATTAGGATTAGTTAACATAGACATGATGTTAAAAATTTCAATAATTACAATAATTCTCATAAAATTGCTCTAAAACACTTTCACCTGCAGAGTTTTTAAAATGTTGAATTCTCAGTTATTAAAATTATTCCAAATACTAAGCATATAATATGGTGGGAAAATTACTTTATCTGGATTTTAACACAATATATGTAAATGGTCTCAGTGTTATGTACTTTGGTAAAAACATATTTCATATTATGTTACAAAGAAATAATAAAGAATTTTTTAATACTGTTCCCAATTTAAATAAGAATTCTAAAAGAATTTCTAGAAGTAAAAGAGTTAAGAGGATAAATAGAAATAAAAAATTTTTTATTGATACTATTAAGGTTATTATTGATAACTTTGAGAGAAAAATAGATTTTAATATCAAGCAAATCAAATATTTCATGTTTGGTCTTAATAAAAAGGATTTTGTATTGTTAAATGGAATTTTAAATAACAATTGCTTAAAAGAGTGCCATGCATTAACCATCATTAAAGATGTTAATATTTTTAGTTAATAAATTCAACAGAAATATTAATAAAATTAATGAATGTAATACAGAGAGATTACTGCAATTTTTCTTATCTATGAATGAAACTTTTGATAAAGTTAAATTTTTAATGTAATTAACAGACATTTATCACTTTTTCCTGTTTGAATGTAATTGTTGAAAAAGCAATTAAACATAATAAAACGACGGACAAATTTATCTTTAATTACAATAATAGTTCACATTTTCATCACATAGATCATTGTAAGTACACTCACTTTCAAAAGTTAAGCAAGAAGATGTAAAATACAAAAAAAATCAACAAATACTGCTTTGATTGACAAAACATTTGGCAGTAATGTAGCATATATATTTATGCATAAAACAAAATCAATAATTATATACTACAGAAATGAAAACAATATTAAATTTTTGTAAGTTATCAGCTAATTTCATACTGGAGACTTAAACAGAATTATGTATAAAGTGAAAATAAACAGCATAAAATGAAGAAAAAAAATACATTAGTTGAGTATGTGATCCTCCCTCATCTGTATGCAAAGTTTACACCTTCTGAACCATGCTTTGAATTAGGTGGTCGACCACCGCAGAATTAAGCAATCGCCATTCTTCTTGTAGAGCGGTTTCCAGCTCAATAAGAGTGGCTGGAGGTTGGAAACGTGAAGATACAGCACGGCCGAAAGCATCCCAAAGATTTTCAATGGGATTAAGGTCGGGCGAATATGCTGGCCACACCATACGCGCAATCCCTTCACTCTCCAGATAGTCATCGACGATGTCAGCTCTATGGGGACGTGCGTTTTCGTCCATTAAAACAAAAGCAGGGCCAACTGCGGCAGCGTACAATCTCACAATGGGTTCTAGGACTTCATCTCGATACCGGACAGCCGTCACAGAAACCCGTTGAAAGATGTGCAGGTCGGTGCGCTAACCTAATCCCTGCCCACACCATAATGCTTCCCTTCGGAATGAGTGATGTTCGGTGATGTTTTTTGGCTGATTGCGTGTTCCTTGTTTACGCCATATCCTTATACGTTTGTTATCTGGCTCCAGAGCAAATCTTGACTCATCAGTAAACATGGCATTTCCCCAGTCAGGCACAGTCCAATTGTCATATTCCTTGCGCCACTTTAATCATGCCCCTCTTGATTGGACGGATAGAGGAACACAAATCCGAGGTACCTGGACATACAGTCTATTCATATGTAATTTTTGGCGTACAGTAGCTGAAGATATTGCCTTACCAATGGACGCTGTAACCATAGATGTCACACGTGTGGAGATAGCTCTGCAATTCCGCTTGGCTACAATAGCAATATATCGATCTTCCGTGGGGTTGTAACCCTTGGGTGACCACCTATGGGCCTTCGGACAACTGTCTGTGTGGTTTGGAATTGTTTCCATAAACATGAAATTACAGAATGATGAACGCCGAAGAAAAGAGCAACATCTGTGATCGACTGTCCTGCTTAAATGAGCCCCACAGCACGCCAGCGCTCAGAATCTTCCATTCGTTTTCTGGAAGCCATAGAAACACGTATGTCTTGAAAACAAATTGTACGAAAGTTTATCACCTTCCATCAGCACTTACAAATAAACTTCTGTAACCCTTCATAAAGCTGGCTTCTTATAAGACGGCCTTTTTTGCATATTTCTTGACATGAAATCACGATTGGGTGTTACCTAACATATTTGCATACTTCCATCTACCTCTGCAGCGAATTGCATCCTCTTAAATTCTGATTGGTTTCCGGAAATTAGCATTTTCTTCTCCGTGCTTAACTTTTGGAAGTGAGTGTAGAAATATCGAAATGCATTTTAAATACAGCGTACATATTTTACAAAATATGTCGAATTCACTATTATTATTTAGCTATTAGTTTCAGTCTGTTTGATGAAAATGATATGTAAATTTATTAAATAGCGTTCACCAGCTAAAGTTGCCTCGTTGATGAAGCATCTTTATGTTGTTCTCTTGGAAGTTCATAGTCACGGAAGGCCAACATATATGAATGAATAATGACAGTAAGCAAAAATAACCAAATATTCTTTAATTGTTGAGGAGTAAAAGTTTCGAGAAGGAGGTATCAACTCAGTTTTAATTCTTTTCAGTTAGTTGTAGCTCATATACACTGTATAAAAAAACCGACGCATTGAGAAAGAATTGTTCGATTGTGTAAAAATTGATCGATGAGAACATAGATAATAAAAACACGATTAAAATTTACGAACAATTGAAAGACTATTTTGGAATTTGACCATTACAAAGGGAGGAAAAATCAAAAAGGCGTTGGTCTATCTCTGCCCTGGATGCAAGCATTCACCCGTCTGGCATAGACTGTTAAAGTTTCCGGAGGATTTCCTGGGAAATGTCGTGTCAAATTGTCTCCAATTGTTGGGCTAAAATGACAATATTCCGGGATGGTCATAATCGCCTATCCATAACGTCTCAAATGTGTTCGATAGGAGGGTGATCATGCGACCTAGTTGGTTAAGAAAAGATAACGCAAGCTTGAAGACGATTTATAGCAACACGTGCCGTGTATAGGCGGGCATTGCACGGGTCTTGTAACGTCCACGAATTCTTCGGTGATGCATTGTTACAACTAACGTAAGATATCGCAGTCGCAATGTAACAGAAATTTTGACTATCAAATTGAGAATCACTCCTTATATACACCAGCTAAATGAACAGTTCCGATGCCTTGGAGCAGCTCCCGCTATTTATTCATTGAACATCAAATTTTAATCATTTGCGTACGAAATTTCATCACAATCGGGCAGCTTCTTCTTGGTGCGTCCTTTTTGTTGTTGTTGTTGTAGAGTGCGTTTAAAGTTCATTATCTAGTAGACAATTGGCTGTGTACTGGCACTGATTAAATTACAAATAAATTCAAATTTCATAAGTTAGGAAAAGTATTAAATTAGTATACGTGCAATGAAGCATAAACTTTTAATTTTCATTCCGAAGACTTACGATTCAGTTGACAAAATAATATATCTAAATGAATCGAAATTAAATTTGATGAGGAACTGTCATTTTCCAACGATACTTCTGGGATGGATTTCCATGAATCCGTCGTCTTAAGCTGGATCTATATCGAGCTTTGAATTAGTTGTCCTCTAATATTAGAGGGTCTAATAAAGCTGATTCTCTAGCTAGGGCATTAGTCTTGAGGGTGATTTATGCAGCCCTAATCAAGGGAGCACTGAAAGGGGAACATTTCCACAGTGTGTTAAATCTATCATCAGTCTATTACTAGCTATTTGCCTAAGGAGAAAGACCGTATCAACTGAAATCGATAAATAAATGCACAACGTTACGATGCAGCGTTGGAGTTGATAATCGATTCTCTTGGTAAATACCTTCAAGTTTGTCGCATGTATCATAGTACTGATATTTTAATTACACAACCTTTAACAATGATTAATAATGTATATAATTATAGAACCTTATTTTTTGTGTTTCAAAAAGTTTACTTCACATAACATTACTTCTTCAAATCAAGCCAATGCATATTTATAGCAAGTATGATTACAGTGAAGAGTAAGAGAAACGTGAATAGTAACTCAAATATTTTTAGCTCAATCGAAAGCAGTAACGAATAAAACAATGCTTATATTTATTGTATTTCCTATCAGTCTACATATTTGTTTAATTAAATGCACTTCATGAAACTTGTACACTCAAACGCACAGTTTGTTTCTTAAGCTCAGCAAAATTTTATAAAAAAAGACAATTCAATTTTTTTTTCATGAAGATAAAATTATAAAATTACCAATTCTGGCTACTCGTAGAATACTAAAATAATTTTCAACATTAAAATGTCTACAGTATTGTATTTCTTTAAAGTACTCATTTTGGAAAATCAGTCAAGAAATAACTATAAGTTTTTAATTAAATAAGAATAACTAAAAAATCAATATGCAATCAATTTTTTTAGTATTTTTCCTTTGTTAATAGATAAATACCAAATTACAATCTCAAATTGCGGGCTTAAATTTTTATAAATAAAAATTGTACGGAGTACTTTATTTGATTTTAAGCAATAAAATAAAGATTTCATAGTGGTATAAATATTAGCCATTGGAATAATTTTATTAATTGATTCTTTTGAAAAAGAAATAATACACTGCTGGCCACCGTAAATGCAACACCCTGAAGTAAGCACGCAAATAACATGAAATTTACAACATGCATTAGGGAGGTGAGATATGCAAATGATTCGAATTTAAGCGCAGACACACATCACGCACGCCTGTGGCGCCACCTCAAAGCGCTATTTAAGGCATGGAGATTTCGACGATTTCAAGTTCAGCAATTGTGTTTTTCTTGTGGTTTTTTCAAAAAACGATCAGTTATGTCTCGTAGAAAACAGCGATCAGCTTTTGATCAAGTATCAGATTTCGACAGAGGAAGGATAGTGGCCTACCGAGATTGTGGTTTATCTTTCAGGGAAATCGGTAGTCGTGTTGGACGAAACCAAACAACTGTAATGCGGATATGTGACCGTTGGATGCAGGAGGGTGCGAAGAACCAACGTGGTCGATCGCAACCACCTCAGTGCACCACTTCCCGCGAGGACAGGCCAATTGTGCGCATGGCAGTCACGGATCGCTTAGTCGCATCACGAGCCATAGCACAGCACATTGAGTCTGTAACGCATCATTCAGCTTGTACCATTCGACGCCGTTTACAACAGAGTGGTCTGTGCTCAAGACGTCCATTGCTTGGTCTACCCTTGACGCAGAACCACAGATGTCTCCACCGCCAATGGTATGAAAGAAGGATGTGGGCGGCAGAATGGAATGAAGTTGTCTTTACTGACGAGTCGCGCATCTGTCTGCAACACCACGACGGTCGGATTCAAGTCTGGAGACACCATGGAGAGAGAGGATGCTGTTATGAGTTATGCACCGCCACACTGGTTCTGCACCGGGTATTACGGTATGGGGCGGTATTGAATATCACTCTCGCCCTCCTGTAGTACGCATTGCTGATACATTAAACAGCCAGCGCTACATCTCTGAGGTGTTGGAGCCAGTTGTCCTTACTTACCTTCAGGGCTTGGTCATAGCCATATTTCAACAGGATAATGCGCGACCACACGTGGCACGCATTGTCCAAAGGTTCTTCGTCAATCACCAGATTGAATTGCTTCCCTGGCCGGCTCACTATCCGGATCTTTCGCCGATAGAAAACATGTGGTCCATGGTTGCTCAACGACTGACCCAGATTACACCCCCAGCTACCACATCAGATCAACTTTGGCAACGTGTGGAAGCTGCTTGGTCAGTGTACCCCAAGAACACATTTAAAGTGTTTTTGAATCAATGCCGAGGCATGTGTATCAGCGGGGATCTCCAACAAAGGCTAATACTCTGGCTACTGATTCTGGCAGGAACCACCCTTCACAGAAGTCTATAAATTTAATCATTTGATACTTGGTCATTATGTTATCTACAAATTAAATTTTGTTGTGCTATCTCTTGTCTTTCTTGGTGTTGCATTTACGGTGGCCAGCAGTGTATTTAACTACAATGAAAACTTTTCGTAAGCTACAATATTTATTTAATGTTAACGAAATTTCATTCAGAAAATTTTATAACCTACCTTTAGCCTACCTAATTTACAAAATAATTTTTTTAAAATTCTGTCAGTGTTCCCTTTGATACATATATACATATACATAATATACCTTTAAAGAGCTACACAACACCTATACATACCTCATTGTCAAATTTTGTGGAGGAGTTTGATTATCAATAAAATTATATACATTTAATCAAAATGTGTGTAGATATGTGTGCATGTATATGTGTGTGTGACATCCCTGCATTTAGGTTATTAAACTTGTAAGATTATGTTGTCTCTACTAACTTCAATTTGATATTTTGTTTCAATAAAGCAATTTTTCACTTCAAGTGCAAAGATGTGCTAAAATTAAGGAACAAACTCCGTTTTATGAATTTTTCCAAAATTTGGTAAATATAAGAAATGAAAACATATTTTTCTTAACTTTCCAACAAATTTCGTTCTGCCTTTTATTTCTTGAAAATTAAAGAAATTGGCAAGACAGGAGTTTTCGAACACTACGCGGTGTAGTTTTAGTTTTGCTTGTTTTTTATGGCTTACGATTATTTTTGAAACTTTTATAAAAAATTGACAAAAGGACAACGCCTGGATAATGGATCGCATTCGACAGTGGCTGGGAGTTTAGAGGCAGATCAATCCCAAGCAGAAGTAGCAAGATGGTTCTAAGTGTCCCAAAATGTGGCTTCCTGATTATGGAATCTGTACTAGGATACCGGAATAATATCCTGTCGACCAATTACAGAGCACCCAAGAACCACCACAAAGCCAGGATAACCGCTGCTTGACTTTAACTGCAAGGTTTAAAAGGACAATGATAGCTACTGAATTCCCTAATAAGCTCTCCAATGCTTCATGACCTCTGTTTCAAGGTATACTGTATACCGAGAATTTAAGTCAAGTTTTGGTCTTATGAGACCAACTGTCTGCATCTCATTCACCCCAGTTCTGCTTGACATGGTACCAACATTATTCTTGGGCATGGGAGCAGTGGACCTGTGATCCCTCCATTGAGGAGATTTAGTCTGAACACTAATTCTTGACATGTTCATACATGAACACCAGTCTTCCAACAATATAGAAAAAGACTATTATGTAAGTGGAGTTACGATCTGAGCTGGCGTGATGTTGGAAGGGTACATCGTGCTGCACTTTTTTAAAGGGCATTTTGATTGCTCTGATACATAAAATGATAGTTTAGAGCTTTTTAGGAGGTTTTTAGACATGCAGCTGGCCCCCAGCTTATTTTTACTCCTGAATTTAAGGACTAACTTGATGAAGAAATGAAATTTATATTGTCTAAGGATCTCATAAACAGCATGAGAGTTCGTAGTCAGAGCCGCATTGCTGTCACAGGCACAATCATACCTGATATTAAACCCTACACAAGTACCATCTTACAACACTACTTTTGAACCATCAAGCTTTTATGGCAGCGTTTCTCAAACTCTGAGGTTCGCCCCTAGGGAGACGGGATAACTCTACGAGGGGGAGGGGGCACAAGCATGTTGAAAAGTCGAAAACAAAAGATTTTTATTTAAAAAAAATTCTTAATTTACTGAAATTGAACAAGCAAAAACATTCTCTCATAATTAAAAATAAAATACTCATCTACACTGACATAATACACTTATATATGCATCAATACTGCACGATGTTTTTTACAATTAATTTAACAATACTTAAGAATAAGTTTAATAATTACCAAATACCCCATGGGCTTGTCATATATAAATTTGTATACAAAAATAAACACTACTCTTAATAATGTGTACTTTTTATAATTAATCCACTAACTGCTGATTAAAAGTTAAGCAATTCACTCCCAAATGCTACCGTTTACGCAGGCACGAGTTTGGGGGGGGGGGGAGAGAAAAGGAATAAATAAGTAAATTATCTGAACTAAGTATATCCTTCGCAAACACTGTCAATGTCATTTTATTGCATTCCAAAGCCTTCCAAATAATTTTATGGATAGCAGTGCACAGAAAAGATCGTACTTCGGAAAGACGTATATATACGTCCTGGACAATTAACGTTTTGGCAGAGCGAGACATTTATATACGCCAGTGACATTTAAGATATTAAAGTCGTATTGTAGCTTTAATGTCGGAGTATAGTATTATCAAAATCAATACATTAATACTGTATGAAGGGGGGGGGCAATGAAAATTATGATTGAATGTTGGGTCGCAAAAAGTTTGTGCTAAAGTTTGAGAAGCACTTTATTATGGGCATAAATCTTGTTCGCAAGATCAGTAATTTCTTATCATCAATTTTTAAAAAACACTTTTAAATAATTGCATGCTAAATTTTGCTAAAATTAATTCAATAGCTAGTGTGAAAAACCTTTTCAAAAATGTATTCCTTAGCTTCTACACACTATATATATCACATACATTACATTAATTTTGATGTTAGTAATTAGGTGCTACATAATATATCATTTTCACCTGCAGGGGCTAAAAAATATTAAATACTCGTATGGGTATATAGATAATACTTGGGTCACTAGTTTTGTTAAACTTCAAATAAATAAGCTAATTTTATTTAACAAGACCTTTAGAAATAACTAAATGCATTAATTATAAATACCCATACAGTTTCATTCAATTTAGAAAGTATACGAAAAAGTGTTAACTTTTGAGATCATTACTGTTCACACAAATATTAACTGTTCCACTTCTTTCTGTTTACATTTCACAAACAATGCCTAGATGCAATGCCGTTAACATATAATTAATGATTGTGAATAATAGATATCTACCTTTTAAAAACAAATAAATCCTTAGGCAGTGGCAGTCATAAATTTTAAGTATAATGAATTACAGTTTCTAAGCCAAACAAGTATTTTTATTTTGGCAAACGAATACTTATGCCAAAATAAAAATATTTTGTTTGCAAACTCAAGTAATAAATTTGTTCTAAACTTTTTAGAAAACCAGAAATGATTGCTTTGAGGGCAATTTGGCAGTGCGAAACTTGTGTTATATTCAAAATAATTCTGCTCAAACATTACTTTATATCATTTTTATGTTATATTATCTTTTAATATATTATTTATTTTATAATGTATAATTTTTGAATATTCATTCCTTATCGTCAACCCAATACAATTTATAAAGACACAACAAATGACACACACAAAAAAATACTAATACCTTATCAAAACAGAAAAAATTACTTTTACATATTTTAGATTTACTTATTCATATGTATCAAGTTTCCAAATTTAAATAGAAATATTTACATTAACAATTTGATTTGTTATTTCTCAAACTAAAAAGTAAATTGCACAAATTGCAGTTTATGTTTATATAAAAGTTTTGAACTTTAAATTAGTAATACATTTCTAGATTATATCAAAGTAAACTATGCAGTAAAAAATCATACAAAATGAATTTTCTATCTAACTTGACACGCACACATTTCCTTTGAAATATTTCTCATCTGAAAATTTGGGGATTAATTTCATTCCGTCATGTGAGTAAAATGGCTATGGTAGCCTTGTGACCCTGGTCACGAATTAGTGGCTGGCATTCTCGAGTCGTGAGTTTGAGTAATAGTGCTGTGTAGAGGGTTTAATGTTTGTTAAATCTATCGGGACTCATCCGTTGGAGTTGTGTGGAAGTCGAAGAGGGAGAGTTAGGGTGTCGTTCTCGACACTTGAGCTTGGTTCAAAATTACAAGGCCCATTTCCACTAGCTCTAATATTGCTTCGGAGTGAGATGAGGGTTAAAATCAAATAGTCCGAGTAAAATTTAGCCGGAAGTTCACATTAGTATACGTTTGATTTCAAGTAATTACATAGATTAATTCCTTGAGTAATTTAAAATCATTGTGCTCATAAAATACTTTTGAAATGATGGATTCCAAATAAAAATTTTAAATGGATCTTGCAAAATTGGTCTAATGTTGTTCTTTCAGGTTATTTGAAGGTTATAAAAGAAATTTGATGCATAGATAAATTAGTATGGTTTTATAATTGGCATTGAAGTAATATCTGCATAAGTTCATCTGTAGTTTCATTTATTTTATTTTTTTAAAAGAAAAATCTTTGTTTACAGGAAAAGTTTCTAATTTGCCTTAAGGTGATAATAATCACGGTGAATTTGCACAGTCCATAAAATTCTGCAATAGTGCTATTTATTTCGTTATTATTTATAATGCAGTGATTTTTTTTTAATCAAAATCTTTTGCGTTAATTTTTAATTTTTATTAATACTTGACTGATAAAAATGTTCTTAAGTTAGAAAAAATGGAATTGGAAAAAAAGGCTTCACAAAATCTTGCTTCGAATTTCAACGTGAATTTCGGTCTGAAATAACATAAGCAGTTCCGGCATACCTCAAATAACTCTAATGCTTTTCTCCTATTCTCTTTTTATTTACATAAAAACGTGCTTCCATGTTCCTAATTAATGAGAATTCGCGTATTCTCGTTTCTATATATTTGCTATTATCTTGCTGTTCTATAATTAACTTTAAATAATTAAAATAATTCTTAAAAATTTGCACAAAATGCTTTTAAAGGTATATTGTTCACAGTATAATTTACATCTATAGCATTATCCATTTTCTATAAATTAAATTAGCTTTAATATACCTTTGTACAGATAAAATTTCTACTATATATTTTATTAAATTTCAACTACTATTTTTTTACTTTAACAAAATCCACGTTTATGTAAAAATAATAACATGAGTACAATTTCCTTATCAAAAGAAGTAAAACTTAACTATTTTCTCAAATTGCCCCGTTGGATCTATAGCATCCTATTACGATTGAAACCGTCTGTTAATCATACAATAAATATACAGTTTGTTGATAGTTTATCGACATCGAATTTTGAAGCAACTCGAAAGATATTGCTGATTCACATAGTAATTTTGGGCAAAAGTTAAGTGACGAGGATGACATCTGAGCTGGATCCCCAATCTCGAAGCGTGTACACCACGCCAACGAGAGGACTTTGAGCGCATACATATGGCATTACACTAAGCTCCACTACACGATTTATGACTCGAAAGACACAAACTGGTCACGAATTAAAGTCTATGACCACGCCGTTGGCTCAAATGCATTGTTTGAGAGAGATCTGTTATAACCATCCAGAGAAATGTTTCCAAGAACAAACACAAGCAACAAAAAATAATTGCCATGTGAAACTCTAACGATTCTCTAAAGAAAAAATATTATAATAAAAGCTACCAAGATGGTGTAAAATTAACACTGATGTTAACCAAAAGCTCCTGAGAATCGTTTCTCCAGCATGTTCTTTTGTAGGTAGGTGGTTTCTTTTCTGACACTGTATTTTGCCGGGACTCAGTGGTCAAAAAATAGAACAACATCTCTTGATATCTTCCACAATTGTCAGCGAAAGTAAGCAAAATTTATTTCAATATCAACGGTTCAAAGGAGCTAAATTTTAATGCTAATATCATTTCCTATTACATTTCTAATCTTGTACAACTCTACTCGGATAATGACTCTTAAAGATCTTTTCTCTAATGTTAAATTGGAATTTAAAAAAATTGAAAATAAAAAAAAAGTTTCTTTTCAAAAATTTTCAAATCTTTGTGCACCAAATGTTAGATAATCCCCCTCCCCCTCCAATTTTAGGATATAAAATTTTTTATATTTTTATTTAAAAATTAATTAAATTCAATTGAAATAAAAAAAAGAATCAACATATTAAAATGTTTCGAGATTTGAATTTTCTGTCATGAAACGTATAAATTCTAAGTTTAGTACAAGTTCTTCCAATAGTTGAGAAGAAATATTTGATGACAAATCTGTCAGTCATACTCCTGGAATTTATGAGTATGTATGCCATTTATAAATTGTAGCTATAAGTCCAATTTCGAAAATGAAAAAGAAGTTACATGAATCGTATGCAGTGAAAAACTTTATTATATACCCCTTTAACAGTTTTCCCAATTATCAATGTTACTAATGGTAAGATATTCGAATGAAATTTGGAATATAATTAATTGAAAACATTTCTTTCTATGAATATGTAAAACATCTGTGAAAAACAAATGAACTCTTTTAGAGAAGTTAAAAGTAATGTTGATTAAATCGATTCAATTAGCTATCAATCTTTTATTATTAATTTATTATTTCATAAAGTATTGTTCCCTTTAAGCTAGTAATATTGATATTAATTTTACCCATCTGCAGTGAAGATTGTGAAAGTTACTAGGATTTTACAATGTTTTTGATTATTTATCTAAATGCAGAGTTATTTTCAGTATTTCCCTTGATTAATTTACATATTTGCACAACCGTTTTCAAATAGTGTACACGATAAAGACAAAACATTGGTGTTGTCAAAATAAGTAGATCAAATGTACCTATAAAACTTAAAAACAAGAACTTAAATTTTTCCTTTTTTGCACCCTTTTCAAAGTTCTAATTTTAAGGAACAAGGGCACCAATTCATGATTCATTGTCTAGAAAATTAAGTAGTTTGTATATTGGATTGACAATGTTTTCAGACAAAATTTCGCTATTTCTTACTGATGTATTGTTTCTCATTTAAGGTATCCGACTACTTGCGACAACTTTTTAAAAAAGAATGGAGATTTGGGGATTTTTTTTTTTTGTAGCTTTTAGATTTGCTTAGTACATTTTAAGAAAAATATGCTAAAATTAAGAAAAGAGAAAGAATTTATTATTACTAAAATGGGAAAAAATTGGTAAAAATTTTGAAAAAATAACATAAACGCGACCCATTCTGTACCAATGTCTATGAACAATTTTTCAATTCTTTGATGTGTTGCTATGTAATTCATTTTTAAATGACTTTCAGAATAAGAGATGTTTTAATTTTTACAAAAACTGTAGCACTGTATCTTAGTTATTACATGAAATTGCTGAAAATAACAGTGCTTATATTAACACAAGGAACTGTAAATTTCGTAAAAAATTGTGATTGATAAATTTGAAGGTTTTTAAAACACTTCAACTATTATACAGAACATACACAAAAAGTTTCGATTAATTATTTGTAAAACATTTTTAGCAATCGCTCTCCCCGTTTGAGCATTTTTAAAAAAAAACGTATTTCGAGTAAAATGTGTTTTAAAGTATGACATCTTACTCAAAGTAATGACATCTGCTTAAACAAAACACTTGTAGTTTTCATTCTAGTGAATGGAAAATAATAAACTGGGTATTTTTATAAAGCTAATAAGATGGTCTATAAAATAAACTCATAACAAAATTGTCAATTATTGGCAAAATTCACAATTTTAGGGTAGTCGGATACCGGAAAGTAAATATAGTAAGGCCTTACGTTATTCATAATATCAAACTTTTTTTTATATCAAGACAGTATAATGAATTTTTCGATTCTTTGAATTGAAAGAATTTCCTGCATTAATAATCCCACAAGTTTTTCACTGCGGTACATATTGTCTTTAATCGAATCCAATTTCATTTTTCATGCTCGGTGTAATGCAGTTCGTGCAATTAACTAGAAAAACACTAATTTTTTAAAACAAAAATGATTGTTCCCAATTCTGATTGTTTTAAAATGAATTTTAAAATATTTAATCATATAATTTTTAAAAATTATTTTCAATGTATATGGATTTTTTTATAACATTACCCTTTGCATCTGCTTAAAAGTTATAGTTGACGAAGCTCGTAGTTTTGATTCACATCGATTCAAAACTTTTGAATTTGAATCACCTCTTCACACACACACACACATGTCAGGTCGTCAGTGACATGTCTTGAACCTATGATTTGACAACGTCGGCCTAGAGATGACGACCGTGACCACTCGATTATCACGGATACAAATTTTCATTAAACGAAAAAATACCTTTTAAAAATGTGGACTGCAAATTTTGTAACAATTAAAGCTTACAACTTGCAATAATGCTCTCCAACTTTCCCATTTTTATCCTTAGAATTTTGTGATTAAATAAAAAAAATGATAAAACATTTACCTTATTGTTATATAAATAATTTTATAATCACGAAATCTTGTTATAAGAAGAATGGAATGTTTTGAAACTGTCTTAAAAATATTATTCTAGAAATTTTCGTCTGAAATGTGTCTAGTTATTTAAATTAATTTTACAATTGAATTTTTAGAATTGAAAATGTTGAAATTAACGTGTAAATAAATTTTTATGCAACAGTAGAATTAAAAAACTATTTTTTTTAAATTTTTTATTTCTGTACTTTCATAATATGAGGCTTAAAAAGTGCGATATATATAAGTAAAACATATCAAGATATTTTTTGAATAAAACTACCTCATATATACATTATTCGTAGATTATGATAATGCTGCAAAGAAATATAGATTTCCATTATTTATTTAATAATTAAAGAACAAAATTAAATCAATATTCAAACACGAAATTACACATAACTCACAATATGAATAATAATAATAATAATACACAAACATATTTGAGCGTATAATAAACGAATAATTATTAGTTTATTATTAAGAGTTGGGTATCATATATAATTAATTTCATTGATAATGTCTGATAATGCAACAATTATAAAGAAAGTTCAGGAGAGAATTCTTAAAAGATCAAATATTTGGTTTCTTTTAATTTATTTGCTTACAATAAAAACTGTGGTCGAGGGCGCCAAGTTGTCAAGACATTGGACTCGTGGCAGGCATGTCATGAGTTCAAGCCTAGTGCCGCTGAAGACCCCCCATGTAGGGGAACGATAATCTGTCAAGAGTTTAACCATCCTCCCGTTGGTATGGTGAGGTAGCTAGGAGAAGGGGGTGCCAGCTCAGGTGTCGTTCTCGTCACTTGACCATGGTTCAAAAATGCGAGGTTTGTCGCCAAAAGCACTCGTGTAGCTGAACAGTGTGACGCATTAATATTCTCTCATTATCATTCATTTAAAAAAAACTAATAATTTTTTTCATTTCTCAGGAGTATGTAAGTTAAAAATTAAACCCCTCTAAAAATAATCTTTCTTTATTAGAATAAAGGAAAATAAAGTTTTAGTTCTAATCCAAAACTTGTGTAAAAATCTATATTTCTTAAAAAAAAATTACTCGTTCAAACATTTTGTGTGTGTTTATGAAGCAAGTCAAAATAGCACTTCAGGAGTGTTATAAAATAAAATTAAAACTATTTGGCTTAAAATAAACTTGTACGCGTAAAATATTCGGGTAATTTTCATATATAGAAACAAAAATTCCGAGAAACACTTTATAAAACGATTATTAATGGAAGAACATTTAAACTACTCAAATTTAAATATATGAATAATTTGAGTCTAACTTGAAGAAAAATATGCCTTTGAAGTAGAATATAATGATATTTTTTATCAATAATTTATCATTTTACATATTATGTGCCTTACACAATATTCGTTAAATGCCAAAAAAAAGGACAATTAAAACCCCACATATGAGAATAATGTATATTCTTGAATATTTTATGAACATTTAAATATAAACTAAATTAGGGAGATTTTTTAATTAGTGGGAGGCAGAAAACTAATTGCATTTATTAAAAAATAGCTTTTCCATACTGGAAAGATGTTATTCATGATGTATCTTATATTTATCAGTTATTCCTTATAATATGCTCATGACACGAACTACCTAATTAAAATTCTATGTATAAGTCGCCTTTTATTGAGCATTTTCTTAAGATTAAATCAGTGCTTAGAAATTCAATTTAAAACTTACTTACTTACTTGAAAATTGAGAAGCTCTTTTAATAGAACCTTTTCAGCATTTAGTATTACATAGTAATTTAAATAGATGGTGAATAATTATTAAGTCTGAAAAGAGAAGGTTTAATCTTTCGTAAGCGAAGAATTGTACATGAACGTGATTTAAAGCATATGTTTAATAAATATGACATATTTCTGAGTTTAAAATATTATAAAATTAATTCTCTTTTTTCTTAATATCTTTCTGCGAGTTTCATACTCACAATACGAGATATATACAACAAAAATCCTTAAATACAGATTCAAAAATAATTAAAAAAAGTTAATTAAGTAAAAAATATATTGGTCATTAAAATTTTAGCGATAATGGTTTTAGTTTTATGTTAGTGCATTGCATAAAAAATGCTTTTATGGAATATGTTGAACTAAATAAAATATTAATTTCAAAAATTGTATTAAAACATAAAACATGAGTAAAGATAAATAAAAGAAATCATTAACAAGAGTAATTTTTGCAACAATTTTACATAAATAATTAAATTTCAAGTGATAAATGTTTCTTTTTTCAGTGTTTCATAACTTTAAAACTTTTATGAATGTCGGTTTAAAAATTTTAAACTTCAATGAATTTAATTAAAATTTTTCTTAAGTTTTAAATCTTGTTTTTTAATTTTCATTCCCCGTTAAAGAATTCTAAATTTTAATGCAATATTATAATAACTGCTATTACGTAATCAATAATGTTATTCATATTAAACTATTATTCACAATATTACTATATTAAATTAAATTTTTTCTTTTAAAAATTCACTATCGAAATTCAAAGTACAAAGATTTTTACATAAAATATAATTAAGTCCTTCGGAAAATTCTTCTGATATCATCTATTTATTTACCTAAGCTGAATTGTGTGTTTAAATAAAAAATAACTAAACTAAATATCAGAACTTAAATTATTTGTATTCTAGTAACTTAAACCGCACATTAATTGGAATACCAAAACATATTCTTGACGTTTTATTCAGGTGAACAACAGTTACATTTTTAATCAATTACATCTTGTGCCGAGAGCCGTGAAAAAAGATACTTCTCATTCTGTCATCTGATATCGAATGATGACCTAATATAATGTCTCTTTCTGTGTTCATCCAATCTCAAAAATTGAAAATTTTGAAGCATCAAAAAGTTATTCCGAAAAGGCCATTTTGTATTTTTGTTCTTTTTGTCATATCTTAGTGAAATGCCGTTCTCTCATTTCTCTCTCGAGAAAACAGAATGCAACATCTGTCATAGAGTGAATTCCATCTTCTTTTCTTTCCCGCCCGATGGCGAATTGGACCGTTGCCAATGATTCTTTCTTAAAACTGTTCCTCTTTTTCGTTTGTGCACCTTTTTTTCTTTTGTCTTTTATCGATAGGGATAAAAGAATAACGTAAGAAGCATCTTTTCGATGCATGAAGACGCGATGCGGTGTAATTTCATCTATACATCATGAAATCTGACGGGGAAAAATCACTGAGTATAAATTTCTTTTTTATTATTTCACTTCGCTTCCAATTTGAGAGGAATATAAAATTTTGAAGTGCGCTTTCTCCCTCTTTCTATGCTGCCGCTGATTTATTATCAAGCTAGAATTTTGGAAAAATATGTAATGCCTATCATTCTCTACTTATTTTTCATCCAGGAAGCCTTTTTTAGTATGCTAAAATATTTGTTGTGAGGGTTTATTCAATAAGTCAATCGTGATTTTTCAAATTTATACAATCAAATGTTTCTTTTCAAAATGGAAATATATTAATCAAATTTTTCACGAATACATAAATGAAATAGTTTAATGCTAGATGGAAATATCGATTCCCAAATTTGTGGGTGTTTGAAGATACAAATAAAGTAATTCAGTGTATTTGTATGTGTAAAATATAGAAATTGTTACACTTTATTTATATGAAAACTGAATACACGTATTCTGATAGCATTTAGAATCATTTTAGTATTGTATAAAAAATTTATTACTGTTTTAAATAACTTTTTTTTCTTTTCTTCAAAAGAATTAATGAAAGTGAATTTATGAAAAAAAAACAATTTAATTATGAAATAATTAGTTACCAAAGCAAATTTTTGTTTCAGATTCAGTGTTACTATAAACTTTATTATAAAGTCATGATTAAAATTTATTGTATAATTATTTAGGAATCATTTTTCGTAAAACGGTTCGCAGTTTCATCAGCATAAATGCAATAGTTAAATAATATACACATAAAAGTATTAATTTAGATAAATAATTAATAAATCTTACTTCACATGAATAACACATGTAGTACAATATTTGTCAGTTTGCAAAAATTTTTCGCATTTACTATTTTTTAAATTTTTGTCAAAATCCTTTCAAAGTACTATCTATTAAGAAAAAAGAAAAGTATATAGTAAAATGCGATAAGTACCAAAAAACGATAAACTGCTAAATAATCAATTACATTTTTGAATTAACAAGATTTATTACCGATCTCAAATTTAAGTTGCATAAAAAAAGTAATACACACTATTGTACATTTATCAAAAAAAAAAAAAACCTGATCTCAGGAGTTTTAAATTGTTATATGCAAATACAATATTTTTCTGACTATTTTTTTGCACATTTATAAAAAAAAGATATAAAATTCGAACCATCTCAGGAAACGATATATATATTAACACAAACAGGGAAGGGTCTTGCATTGGAGGAATTGTGTATAAAAAAATATATTTATACCGTAAACTCTGGCATATAACGCGCCCCCCGTATAACGCTCACCTATACTTTCGAGCTGCATTTTTTTATATTTGGGTACGTTCGCCGTGTAACGCGCACCCCTTTTTTTACAAGAAACCACAAACGTAAATAGGAAATGCTCTTATGTTTTGAAGTCATTTAGACGAGGTGTTATTCCAAGGTATAGAAAAAAATAGTATACTTCTAGAACTAACAACCATTTTTCATAAGGATTGTCATTCTTCTAAGTAAACAACATCGGGTTAAAAATTGTTTTCTAGTGAAACCTTCCTCCATATTCACCAATAACACTGGGTTGGAAAGAAAGAGAAAATATTTTATGAAAAAACATTTAATTGTGATACAATAAATGCTTTCTAACTAAACTAAACTCAGTGGCGAAACAGCCCAGGAAGGGCTAAGGCCTACTGTGACTATCTCAGTTTTCGAGACCTTAGGCGCTAAAGCGCATGAGAAAATGTTACGGCCAGGTGGTCAGTCTTACGCGAAACTCCCATTGTTTAGTTCCCAAGCACAAGCTCGGTAATCATTTTATCACTAAAGGGATAAAAGGCTGAGTCGACCTTTTCCGGTCCAGGGTTTGAATCCCGGACATGAGGTGTGGAAGCGCAATACGCTACCACTCGACTACTGGGCAAATACTATCTAAAAATCATAGATACTGCAGTAAAAACAGACAAATACTTTTTCCCAATTAATAAATGTTTGAAGTGTTTGCCTTCTACATGAATGTAGGCTCTGCATTTTTTTAAGTAATCTCTTGATTAATTGTGAGTAACTAATTAAAAATTTATTTTAATTAGTTACCAAATTAAATAAATTTTAAAAATTTTTAATTTTTGTCTTAATTTTTTTTTTCTTTTGCGCAGTTCGGAATTTTTCCCCATTGCTTGAAAAGAAGCTACAATACAAACACTTCAAATACTTAATTTATTAAAGTATTACAAAAATGTTTCCCATTTTATTTTAGTTTTATTGCTTAATTTATGTTACACATTTAAGATTAAATTTTTGAAAATGTAGTCATTTTGATTTTAAAAAAAAATGGTGATAAAGATTATGGTTAAAAGCGCATTGAGCGTAGTACTATTTTGGAATTTTATTTAAATGCGTTATCTTTGGAATAACTTGCCTAAGTTACTAACTAATATTTTTCCTTTTTAGGAAGTGCCAATGTAATATGACATCATTTTTTGAATTTGAATCAAACTACATTAAGTTAAGTAAACCACCATAAATACCACCCCCCTTTGTAAATGTGATTAATAGTTCGCTGTGTAAGACCACGTTAGTAAAAGAATCACTATAAAAGGGGGGGATTTCTAGTCACAGTACCTTAAAATGTGATGGAGGATATTTTTCTTTTAGAGAGTTAAAGATAGGTGACACATCAAATTTTCTCAAACTCCCGCGACTCAAACCAACTACACTGATTTTAACTAAATCAGCAAAGTTTTTTTTATTTCACTTGGGATTGTGATTAATAGAACAGCTATGTAAGGTTACGTTAGTGAAAAAAACCATGGTAAAAAATTAGGAAATGGTTGGTCACAGCAGTGCAGGACGTTTAGGGTGGGCTTCCAGGGGCCCGGGAAGGGATAATCTGGACTGAACCAGATTTTGCGGTTATAAATTTCGATTCACCGGTGCCAAGGGGCCCCTAGATCTTCTGCACTCAGGGTGCGAAATGAGCTTAAGACAGAACTGAGTCACAATACCTAATGATGTGATGGATGGTGCCAATTTTGCACATTTTCAAATATATTCTAGTCATCCCTTAACTTAAAAGTATAAGTTTTTTTTTAAATTAAACTTAATTAAAAAATTAATTTAAATTTTCAATTTAACCTTTTTAAAATTAGTTTATTAAAAAAAACTAAAATTGACTTAGTACAGTTATTTCACTGAAAGTGAACGTAGTGATTCTCCCTATAAGCAAACAGCTGTTAATAGATATTCAACGTGATATTAATTTATTTTGATCAGGATAGGAGAATATACCTTCAAAAGCCTTCTCATGTGAGTCATCCTGTTAAACAATAGCTTTTGCTGGAAGCATAGTATCAAATTTAATAACAAATTTCTTATTTTTTGAAGACTTAGTTTAAAAGAAACATGTGATATACTTGTGTAAAAAGTAACTGTAAAGTAACCGACAATTTTTTTGCGTACAGTGATATATTAAAAAGCAGGCGTATTTTCTTTTAACACTTTAAAGGGGAAAAAAACTGTGATTTTTTCTTTTTTCCTTAATCCTTTCAACTAAGCTTCCTTTACAAAAGAGGACTTTGTTAATTAATGAAATAATTTTTAAAAATATTCTTTTTGTTGTTCACGGTGTAGCCTTGAGACCCAAAAATGAAAGAGTAAATTGCCTTGATAAGCATTCTTGGTGGAAATTTTGTTAAATAAATTATATTAAAAAAAGAAAAAATAGGAAAGTGAATTATCTTAATTAACGTTAAAAAGATAATTGTTGTGTCTGATGTAGACTTTCGAAATAAAAAAAAGTTGGGAAAAATACAGCATATACATAAATTGCACAAAGTATTCATAGTTGTTTTATATTGGCCTAATACTTGTAATATATAGTACAAGTATATAGTATTAGTAGTTTTCAGTACTAGAAAAAGTACTAGTATGCAGGGTGGTCCCGAATTCATGGTACAAACTGTAAGGCTAGGTACAGGACATTACAACAATTATTTATTGTATAGGAATGTATGGACGCAAGTGACACGGTGAGGCACAAACACAAAAAATAAGAGATAAAAGGAAAGACGAAATGTTTATTGAAGGCTTCGTTGACAAGTGTAATACTTACAATAACTGTTCAAAATTGCGTCCACCAGTAGTGATACATGCTTGAGAGCGTCGGTAAAGCGAATGGCTTACACGTTCAAAGATGCCAGGTATTTTACGCGCACGTGCAGCAGCTTCAGATATTCGAGAAACGAGGCCCTCATTTGAGTCAAGTAGAGTGGTATATACAAGATTCTTCATACGTCCCCATAAAAAGTAATTTAGGTTCGATAAATAAGGAGATCAGGGTGACCAAGGGACTAGTCCACCACGCCCAAAATTTGGCCTTCAGGTAAATGTGTGCATCAGTGCTGAAGTGGGCTGGAGTCCCAGTATGCTGAAACGACATGTGGTTACGAATGGCGCATATTGATCAGGAAACTGCGCAGCACTGCCGTTACAATTTGCACGACCGTACATGTAATGCGTGTCTGCTTTTTAGGCATACGTAAATTCTCCCATCGTAGACTGCAGCGTATTTGCGTATGGCACTGTTCCCTAATGAGATGCACCATGTTGAATTACGGATAGACATCTACTGCCCTCTACCGGCAACGCAACCACCCAATAACTCCATTTCCTCTTTTCTTTTATTCCCCCGTTTGCGCCTCATAGCTTCGCTTGCGCCCATACATTCCATTACAGTAAATGATTGTTATAATGTCCTGTATCTAGCCTTAAAATGTTATTTTTGCCAAAATTAACAGATTTTTTTTATGATTTTATTTTATAGGCCATCTTATTAGCTTGATAAAAATACCAAATTTATTATTTTCCGTTCACTAGAACAAAAACTACAAGTGTCTTAGTAAAAGCAGATGCCATTACTTTAAGCAAAATGTCATAGTTTAAAACGTGTTTTACTAGATATGTGTTTTTTCGAAAATGATCAAACGGGGCCAGCAAGTGCTAAGAAAGTTTTGAAAATAATGAACTGAAATTTGCTGTGTATATATGTTCTGAATAATAGTAGAAGAGTTTTAATCTTCATATTTAGGAATCACTGTTTTATTACATACTTTACAGGCCCTTATATTAATATAATCAATGTTTTTTAAGCGGTTTCATATAATAACTAATAAAATGGGTCATAGTTTTTGTAAAATTTAAAATATCTCTTTTTCTGAAAGTCATTTCAAAAATAAATAACATAGTGACACATCAGAATTAAAAAATTTAAAATATGTTCATACATTTTTGGTACAGAATAGGTCACGTTTATGTTATTTTTTTGTAAAGTTTTACCCATTTTTTACCATTTTGGAAACAATATTTTCTTTTCCTTTTCTTAATTTTAGCATATTCTTCTTAAAATATACAACAAATCTAAAAACAATAAAAAAATCCCCATATCTCTATTTTTCTAAACAAAAAATTGTCGCAAGTAGTCGGATACCTTCAAGTTTGTACCATAAATGCGAGACCACCCTGTATTGTGTTGAGTACATAGTACTTTACCCATATAGTAGTTAGGCGGCAGATTATACTCTAATATCTCAGAGTAATTAGAACGACATGTTAAACATTTATTCGGTTTGAACTACAATGATACTACATGACTAGAAGATCGATGGATGCCATTGTATAATACAATGTTTCAAAGTTTATAATAGTTTCTAAGCAGAGTAAACAGAATAGTAATGATTGGATCAAGAAGGGAGAGATGGGTTTCTCTTAACAACAGCGCTACTTAACAGTGGTGCACGCCCCCTTAAGGGAGCGTGAAAATCCTTCGTGATTGGTGTGAGCATATCGAAAAGTCAGAAATAAAAGATGATTTAAAAAATAATTTTAATTTACTGAAAGAAAGTAAAACAAATTACGTCCTGAACTAGAAATTTTTTTTATTAATACTTATCCTATTATTTAAAGTTACTTAATATATTTATTACTTAAAAGCAACACAAACAAACTTTATATTGATAATTTGTACGGTTTTTAATTAAGGTCATATTGAAGCTGAAGCGCTAAAGTACATTATTATTTCATTCAATGCATTGTCATTGTATGGGGGGGGGAAGGGTTGCGTTGAAAATTATGATTGAAAATTGTGTCGCCAATATTGAATGTTTGAGAATCACTGCATGACAGAGATGTATGACAGAAATATGTGACATGTATCCGTGTATTACATTTTATAATACCCTTTATTTCAAAAATTCAGACAGACTATGATTTTATTATTTATAGAGATAACCAAAGCAAAATAAATGGGATCTGAAATTTTTGAATGCATTTATTATTCAGGGTGTATTTTTTCATTACTCATTTAATTAGTAAAGTTAGCTTCGAATTAATTTCCTTAATTTTTAAAAAAATATATTTTAGTTAACTTTTTAAAATTTTTCTTTTGCCTTTATGAATGATTAAACCAAAGAAAAATCAATAAGTACATTGACTTTTAAAACTCAGGTATTAAATTGTATACAATATACATAATATCTAAGTGTAGATGAATAACAAAGGATTTGATTTGATTTATTTAATCAGATTATCAACTTACAAGAGCAGAATTTAAGGATATTAAAAATGGCCACATTTTGCTTCTGTTTAATTTGTGTTTCTGTTAATTAAAATTTGTTACTCTAAACTACAGTATTTTATAATATTGATGAAACTCAATTTTCAAAATTCAGCAAGCAGTAGCATTATTATCAATCATGCATTTGAGTGTATAATTTAAAGTATTTTTATAAAATTAAATATTATAATTTCTAATATAAATATGGCATTCATTTCAGGATGATAGTGTTGATCTTGGAAAAAACATTTACACAAATGAAAAAATTAATTATATTTTATGGTGTTTTAAATTAGCATTCAGGATCTGAATTATTAAAAATATTATATAAAGAATTAAAAGATAAATATTTTCCCCTAATTAAATATATTTTTATTTGAATTTTCTAGAAAACTGTTTTCTTAAGCATTATTTTTTATTTTAGTTCTTTAAGTATAAAGTCATCCAAAAAGTAATAGAATCTGAGATTGAAATTTGCAACCGATTCTCAAAATGAGGAACATGTTCATATATAAATTTGAAGAAAATGATTTATATGTTTTCATGAGTGCACATACAATTTACAAAACAAATTTTCATGAAAACTTAATTTCGGAGGAACATTTTCTAGATATTTCATTTATAAATAAATCTAACTTACAAAATACTACTTAATAATACTGTTATCATTTTAAAACAGTTTACTCATTTTTAAAACGATAACATACAAATTGAATATATATATGTGTGTGTGTGTGTGTATGTGTGTGCGTGTGTTTGTGTGTGTGGTGTTTTTAATGTATATGTATGTATTCATAATATGAAAACATTTCTTAGAATTATACTTAACCCAACACTTCACGCGCAGAGTATGTCATACCCACCGCCTCACTTTTTTCAAAATTCCATCAAAACCTTTTTCGGAAAATGAATAGTTTTTCGTGTAGCTGACTTTAAGGTCATATCCTTTGAGGGGCCTTAGCTTATAGGTGAATTCTGAAGGTATATTTGTGTATAATACCTCTTCGGGTATGCCGTACCCTGTGCATAAGTCGCCGTTAAAGTTTTAAATGAATGAGCTATCTTTAAAATCTTTCTTATGCAATGACGTATTATTATAGTTATGATGAAAAAATGCGATATTAAAGTTATTTAATGGATACAATATTTAATAGATATAGTACAACAGTATTTTCAGATGAAGAAAGACTCTTTGTGAGGATGATGGGAAAGAATAGAATGATGAAAAGTATTAAAGCAAGTATGATTCTTCTACTGAAATATATCCAAATAATTAAGATGAGGGAGCAATTATCATCCTTCATAAAATGACCGCAACATATTAAATGGATATAAAAACTAACCGTTAGCCTATGGCAATATTTTTTATGTTGGTGAACGTTGCGACAATAAAGGCTCAAATTATTTCGTTAAGTAATCAGAAACCACCCACTAAACATCGAACTAGACGCTGGTTTCTAAAGTGTTTTGGATTTCGATTAACAGAAAAAAGGATAAAACCAGCAAGTAATACTTCTACGAAATTTTAAAAATAAATTAAGATCCAGTGAAAACATCACACTCACTCGCGACGAATACTGAAGGAGTGTATATACAATGTACTGAATGCCCTAATAAAAAGAACAGAAAAACCAAATTTACTTGTGAAAAGTGGAATAAGAAAATTATATGTCCTACTTTTCTTACTTTTTCACCTTTATATGCAAATTTTACGGTAAAAATAGAATGTAAACACCTTTGGGTATGAGATACCCTGCGCGTGAAGTTAAGGTCGTTTTTTTCGCGCGTAAAGTGCCGGGTTATGAAGCTGTTTTGGAATACAATCAACTCCCGCTAATTCAAACCTTCGATTAAACAAACCTCTTGCTAATTCGAAGTATATGCTTAGTTCCTAGATAAACTCTTGATATTTCAAATTAAAACAATACGTTTTGGTGCATTCTATATTTCGAAGTAAACTCTGTGGTTGGCCAGACTACAACACGCAATAATTCGAAATTATCTTATAAAACTCTCGACAATTCGAACACTTACTCTGTAAAGAACTCTAGAAAACAGGTTGGAGATTACATGTTTTGTGTTGTATTGTCTGTACATGTCTCCACTGTAACGTAGCCCGTTTGATGAGCATCTGTCTGCTACGTTTTCTTTGTGTTTCTCGGTTCCTCAGGTGAAAAGACACTTTTATTGTTTTTCTTTTTCAAGTGCGCAGTTCTGGTCGCACTTGTTGTCACTAGCCGCATCTTTTGCTTAACACGTGGCTTTGGTATACATGTGTTCAGGAAGGATGATCTACTATTGCGGAGAAAACATGCGTAAGATTGTGTTTTTTGCGTTGGACTGCCCTGGCGATTAATCATTCATCTGTGTAACTTATAGAAAGTGGCACCAAATAGGGTATGGGCTGAATTGGCCACTGCCTTGAAGAACCAATGGTGTGGGGACAGTCTCTGAGGGAATGCAGCGATTTTATTTCCAATGAAGAATGGAAGAGATTTATTGGGAGCTTGAAAGAGTCCAGTTCGAGAATTACTACATAAATGTATTCTTTTAATACGGGACTTTTAGCTTCTGCATACTATTTATACTGTGTAATATATACTTTTTGAAAATACTTTAAAGCAATTTCATACATATGTACAAATGTTGTTTCTACATAGTTTAAAATTTAAATGTGTTTGAAAAAAGTTTCACTTCGAGTATTTTGGGAGCTTTGTTTTTACCCTCTTCACAATTCAAAGTTTTTAATTTCTCCCTACAACTTCGAATTATCGAGAGTTGACTGTAATAACTTTTTCATAAATCGGGTTTAACAGTCATATTCATAAAATATTAGGTATACATCTAGCAGAAGTGAAATGCCCACATATTTAAGTCCTATTATAAATTTTGTACAGTTTACAATAATTTTGAAACTTACTGCAGATCATTTTACAAAATGGTATCAAGTATAATGGTGTTTAAGATATTATTAAAATAGTGCAGAACTTATTAAACTTTTAAAAATTAAAAAGCATTTATTCTATACATAGCTTTGATTTGGAAGATTTACTTAAATCTAAGATTTATTTAAGATACTAATTATGTAATTAAAGTTCCTTTAAAAAATGTCAATAAGCATGATTTAAATAAGGTTAAAAATTCTACAAATTGTTTACTTTTATTAAATGAGTAATTAAGGAAAAACCTATATTAATCCTTCACGTATTTTTGAGTATTATACATAATAAATGAAATAATATTATTTTTATAAAAGAGAAACCTTTAATTGTGATATTATTAATGTACATGTGTAGAATTGTAAAAACATAATTTCATTTATAGAAATATTATTAATTATTTACAATGCAACAAATTTTTAGTAAATAAAAATTGTGACAAAATTAATAATGTTAAGAAAATTTACTTGTAAATGGTGAGATTAGGACTTATATTAGAAACAAGTTCAATATTATTAATTTGTTACAAAAATTTCTTTAAAAGATTCTATTATTTTTTATACTGTTAATTTTGATTTAACTAGATTGCGCAACTATTATTTTATTTGGTAATTCTTAAATTCTCAATATATTTTTAATTGCCTCTAATTGCCAATATATTTTTAAATTGTACAAGTCTGTCTTTTTTTTACAAACAAATATTTAAAATTTTTATGTTTTTTAATTAAATTTATAACATGTTTTTTTTTAAAAAAAATATTAAACAATTTTCCTCAACTGCATTCCTGTTATGGATGTTTCGGTGGATTCTAGTTGAAGAATCCACAATATTTTACTGTTAAAATTTTGTTAAGTGCTTTTTGTTTTATATGGTATGCAGTTTTATATTATTGCATCATTTGGATTTTAAAAAAATATGCATAAAAAGTATTCATGCGTTTATTTTATACAGTAGATGTATTAAGGAAGGAGAAACATTAAGATAACTTTTAACTTCAATAAATGACACCATCACCTGCGTTCATTTTTTCACAAAACATGAACAGAAGGGTGGGGAAAAAAACATTACGTCATAATTGTGCCGCCGTCGTACTATGCTAAGCAGCGTATACTCTAACAAATTTGCTTTCAAAACTAATCTGCAGAATTTAAAAAACGTGTATTTAGAAACTAATTAAATTCTTCTTGCACTATTTTCACTTCTTCTCAGCGGAATAATATAAGCAAATTAAGGAGGAAATTGGCGCCTTAAAACTGTGTTTAACACTACAATTTTAGTTCCTGATTGCCTTATATCTCACTGTAGCCATTCAACTTTGAACTATACGTCTTGTTCCACTTCTATTTAATGTCTCTCTATTTCATGTCCAGGAATTTTAACTCATAATGGTGAGACCTTCAGAACTTGATGATTAATTTTTATTTTGCCTGCCTAACGAGAACTAACCAAGACTTTATATCTTAAAATACTAAAAGAGAGAGAGAGAGAGTTTAGCTTTTTAAATCAGGATTATGCAATCTTGCATGTCACCCGTGTATTTGGACCAATCAGAAAAGTCTTTACTGGAAATCATATGATTTTAGTAGCTTCCGATTGACGACCACTATAAATAGTTGAGATGTCTACAGCGAAAAAAAGAATGCTTTGGTGACTGTCTTAAATGTGCACGCATTTGTTTATTTGTGTTTGGGATGTGCTTTCCAGGCCGCTATTATATTCATTTGTTCATGAATAAAATATGGATGTTTAACGTCTAAAAATCTTCTCATCGTTTCTACAACTGCAACAATTTATTCCAACCAACAAAATGAATTAAGCAAAGTCACTAACATTTGTTACATATATACGGAAGAAAACCTGAAACTCAAAAAAGTGGGGAGTTCGTTGGGAAATATTTTAATTTTTATGAATTTCATTATTTTTTTCAAAGAAAAAAAAAGAAATTTAATATTTTCTTTCTTAAATAAAATGTGTAAGTGAAGAGAGATTTTAAATAATGTCAAAATACATTAGTTCTGTGTTACTTTAAGCATAAAAATATTTCACTGTTTGAAGGCATTCATTAAAGTTTAAATTGTTGAGAAATGTCTCTTATGTGAGAAAGAAAGATTAAAACAGTGTATGTGCTTGTAACTAAAAAATAGTCATCAACTGAGTGCTTGTAAAAAAAAATTGCTATAGCATACTGCAGCATCAGACATTTAATTAAGCGTGTTAAAATAAAAATCACTTAACTTAGGAATGTTTTTAAATTTTAAGGAATGAATTTAAGAATGAGGGTATATGTTTTAAAATTATGTGAAATTATATCCAACATTTAAATATTTTCAGTTAGACATTAGTACTGATAATATTATATCATGCTTTCAATGTTAAGCATGCATCTTGAGAAAGCCTCATGGGACTTCTTACGCCATCAGTTTTGCTTTTTGGATGGGTTAAAATTTATAAATCAAATTCCTTTCATTTATTTATTTATTTTTAATTTTAGTCTTAAATTAACATTTATTGAATGTCAATTATTGTAGCTTCTGAATGTATTAAAATTATACGTAAGATTTCTTATTTTCATTGGTGTTATTAGTGTAGTAAAACATTATTAGAATTGTGAAATATAGTCGAATCTCCATGTTTCGAACCTCTGTATTGAAATTTTTTCTATACAGCGAACTTTTTCCTGGAACCAAGAACATTTCACGGTTTTCTTCGTAAAACAACTTCTCAATAGTGAAATGCATTTTCTGTATAACGAACTTTTCTAGGCCTTTCGTTTAGCTCTTTAATTTGTGATGACATTGGAATAAGACAAATTTCTAGGTAGCAATGGATGGCTAGAAAAAATTAAGAAAAGACACGGAAGCCTGAAGGGATTTTTGGAGCATTGCAAAGATGTGAGACGTATTATGAAATAAAGCATTTTTTCAAACAAAAACAAACAAAAAAAACTTAAGCAAAATTAACAGATTTTATGAGTAGTTAAATTTAAGGATGCTTGTGGCAAAATGCATGCTAAGAATATCTAGTTATAAAATAATTGTATGCTTAAAATTGCTTGTATGCTTTAAATTGGAAAATGTCCTTAAAATCAATTAAGAAAATATAGTTTCTTCATCGACATTTTTTTTCCTTCTTGTTTTTCTTTCTTTTTTTTTTTGATGGATAATGTATAGAAAATAAATAAATATTAATTCAGAAAAAGCTGTGAATAATTATTTTTAATATGTAGTGTTCATGAATTTAAAATTTGTTTTATGTGGTTTATAAAGTATATTGAAAGATGAACCTTCTATACAACGAATTTTCCATACAACGAACTTTTGGGGGAAATTAGCGTCTTCGTTAAATACAGGTCCGACTGTATTTTTCGAAAGTAATACATTAGTACTTAGAAATGCGATTTTTTATTGAGTCAAAATTACATACATAATACGAAAAAAAAAATTTCTTTTAAATTTAGTCAAAAGTTCATTGTAGTGATCTTATCCGATTATAACAAATCTCTCTGAGGTTTTTTCCCTCTCAAACATTTTCCTTCTATTTGAAAACTCTCTTTTATCGAATGCTACAAATTATAGAAATTAGCATAAAATTTCCGCAATGATTCTAAGTCTCTTAAGCAACTTATTGAAAATAAAACAAATGACTGATATATAATACCTTTTAAAATATGAGTTTTACTTCAACATTAATAAATTAATTTACCAGTAATTTAAGTTCTAGTTTCTTCTCAATATGATCCATGATAACATTTTATCCAGTAAAAGTACAGTCCATAATTTTAACTCCGTCATTATCACCAATATGAGAAAGGATCTCAAGAGAAATAAATTAATAAAATATGGTTTTTAATTTTATTAAGATAAATTCTACCTCAAAATTTGGAATTTCGGCCACCCCATCGAATTTCGCACTCAACTTCTTTGTTCATTACTTTGGTAAAGCAACAGCCTCCAAGGTACAATCAAGAATTTCCTTTTCAATTTACGAGGAGCAAATCTCTTTTCTAAATCGAATTCACCCAAGTTATTGAGGGTTGATCTAATTTTATTAGCAACCCCTTCAGAACTGGATGCATTCCGACTGTTTGCCCAAACCTCATCTTTTATTCAGGGCGAATCAGTTCTATCTAATGATATTAGAAGCATCTTCATGAATGTCTGGCTATAATGAAATCGGGAAGATTATGAATTTAGCTTTGCAGAGCCGGATAATCGATTTTTCCTCCCTTTCTCAATGCTCATCTTCTACCCCAATACTAAGCTGGTAGGAGGAGAGGCATTGTTTTCTTCGAGCAATTTGCCTTCTCTGCAGTTTAGTTAGCTTTGGGTAGAATTCTTTTTTAAATGAAAAACAGTAAATTTCTTTAATTTTCTTCTTGTTTTTCCGAAAGGAAAAGAGGTTTGAGACAGCAGCTGTGGATTTCCTCGAGTAATTTGGATTGAAATGTTTCATTTAGTTGATGGGGGCATGGAAGAAACGTAAAGAAGTTTCGCAGGTTTAAGAGATTTGTTTGTGTTTTTTTTTCTGAAGAGAAAAATGTGCTTTTGTTTTAGCAAGATAAAAAAGGAAGGCAAGGGAGTCAAACAATCTAAGGGCTTTGCAATATTTAAAAATTTATGCTGTAAATGAGAAAGGATTGTATATATTCTTATGGATATGGAAATGAAAAAAGTTTGAAATGAAAAGTTTTCTGTCTGCTTCACATTGGTTAACTAATAATGAAAGTGAAATATTCATATAATTATGCAAGAAATTATTCATTTAAAAATGTCGATATACTTTAATCAATATAACAATACTCTGAATCACCTTAAATCTAAGAAAGCAAAGCAATAAATAGAAGCATAAGACAGTACAGGTAAAAAAAATAAGATAACTTCAGTAGTATAAGTATTCTTAGTTCATCTTATAATCAACCTTCTTCATCTTGTACCCTTTTGGAAATGCCACTAGAAGAAATAACTTTCTTAGAGCTGTATGTAATGTGATTCTTTTTATGAAGCGTCAAAATTAGGTGACACAAACTGGCTTAAACTACGTTAATTTTAACTAATTCAGTATATTTTTTTTACTCCATTTGTGACTGTGATTAATAGCACGGCTAAGAAAGACCACGTTAGTGAAAAATTACAGTGAAATTGTAAAATTTGGAGTCACAATACCTAATGATGCAATGGAAGGTGTCAATATAAGTGTTTTTATAATGAAGATGTTCTGCAAATAAAAAAAAATCCCCTGTGTTTGTTATGCTCACAGAAAAAAAACAATTGTTGTACCCCATTTTGGAATCCTAAGGTATGTGGCTACTTTCGGAGCACTTTTTTGAAATATATAAGTTTTCAACTAAATAAACACTTTTTTATTTGAAATGGGGCATAAAACTAGGAATTCAAGTACAATTTCCTCAAAATTAAAAATAATTGTGGATATATTAGGAATTTTGAGTGAAATTTTAGTGAAAAATTGCAGTTACGGTAAGGCTTGTATTGAAAATTCTAATAAATATATTCGAATAATATTTATAAAGTATATAAATAACATCATTATCCATACTTAGAGCTATAAGATTTGTAATACTTTTGAAAGTTTTGAAACATGTCATTCTTAATGCAAGAACTCAATTTTTTACAAAAAAAAATAATGTTATTTTCTCACAAAAAGTGCAATAAAATACATAACTATATTCAC
Source organism: Trichonephila clavata (assembly GCA_019973975.1). Classification (NCBI taxonomy): domain Eukaryota; kingdom Metazoa; phylum Arthropoda; class Arachnida; order Araneae; family Nephilidae; genus Trichonephila; species Trichonephila clavata. The sequence goes on from BMAO01017871.1 coordinate 62,735, forward strand.
AGAGATTATATCTATATATTATATCTCTAGTTTCTTAGAAAATGCATTTAAAGATTTTAATACAGTATAAAAAATTTTCTACTAATTGCAAGCTTTTAAACTCATAATATTTATAGTCCAAGCTCTCTTTAGCTTCATGTTTAACTAATTTGGACTTTTTTTTAACCTTTGCTGTTTTCTGAAGCGTTTTATAGACTAAAACAATTGTCGTTTTTTAGTGCAATTTTGATGAAAAATTGCAGTTATGATCTTTTACACAAAGTTCTAATAAATGTATTCAAGTGATATTTATACAATACATAAATAACATCTTGATATGTGTTAGGAGTTAAAAGATTTGTAATACTTTTGGAAGTTTTTAAATATGCCAAATGTGTTATGCAAAAATTCGATTTTCTTAAAAAAATTAATGATTTTTTTTATAAAAAAGCAATAAAGTACAGGTATATACACAGACATTAGATTTTACTTCATAACACGGATAGAACTAAATAAAACATGTTCTGAAAATTTCAATTCATTATCTTAAAAATATTTTGTGTAGGGATCTGCTTCCGGTTTTGTAAACTCCATTTCCAGTTTACTAATTATGCTATAACTTTGCTTCTAAATATCGTAGAAACAAAAATAGAGTGTTTCTGGAATCTTAAATGCATTGGTTATAAAATAAAAGCATACAAGAACTTTCGAAAGTTTGCACCGTAACAGCGAATTTGGGGTAGTCACATACTTTAACTGAATGGACCAACTTTTGAGAAACCTGCCTGGGTTTGCGTGTGTAATAGTTTTGTTTTTTATGGAAAGTAAAAGTTAGGTGACATCTTTTTCTCAAACCCGACTCGCACAAATTACCTTAATTTTAAGTAAACGAACAAATTTTTGCCTGACTTGCTACTGCCATTAATAGTACTGCTATGTAAGTTGATATTAGTGAAATTGTTGCGAAATTGTGAAATTTGTATTCCTAGTAGCTAATGACATGATGGAGGATGTCAATTTTCCACATTTCCGAAACTGTTGTCATCCTCATTTAACCAAGTGCAGGGTAATTTTTCTGTTTTTCCCAGAACAGAAATGACTTCACTTTTCACCTCGTGCCCGATTATCGTTAAGTTTCGAGAGACCCACTCTTTATATCCATCCCTCCATCCTCGGATCCGATACCGAGTCACATAACCACGAGACAGAAGTCATCACCTCTGTCCGGAGGCTGTTACTGGCTCATGTAGAAGATATCGCTACAGAACTTCCCCACCAGTGAGTCAGTGGATACGTGAGCGAACGAAATATTTGATATAGCGAGCATGTGTGTTGTTGTGTCAAGTGGGTCTGACGATTTTGGCTGCTGCGTCAAGTGGGCCTGATGATTTTGGCTGCTGCGTCAAGGGAATCTGACGACTTTGGTTACTGTGTCAAGGGAATCTGAAGATTTTGGTTGCTGCGTCAAGTGAATCTGACCACTTTTGATAGCTCTTCTTTCAGGTAGATGGCGCCACAACATATCAGAAGGTTGTTTTTTTACTTAATTCAGCCAAGGTTACCAATGTGGTGATGCACATCCAGAGGACAGAACCCACCAGGCTCGGATCCGAAACCGAGTAAAATAGCCTCTTGACTGAAGTGATCATTTTGGTTTAGTTGTATATTACGTGTTTTCGGAACCAAGGTAGCGAATTTTATCCTCCTCAATCTTAAGAGGTATAGCAATTCACAACAGTAATTTTTTCTCAGGACTCAAAAATGCCATTATATACTGAACTAAAAAAAATTTAATTCTCTCTCTTCGTATCCTTACCTATTTGTAAAACCAAGTTTGGAAAATCACACAGCGTGAATTTATTGAAAAAAGTAGTCTCATTAAAACAGAGTAAAATCTTAAGAAAATTAAAAACAAGAATGAACCTGCACACACAAATTCATATTTAAAATTTTAATAAAGTGACTGTAAGGATCTCAGAGGGTAGCGAGAGTAACTGAAGTTTTACTATATTTGTATTTAACGGACATGCAAATATAGCAGCATTATAAAATTAAAAGGAGAAAAACAATGTATATAACGGGGTTCGACAACCTTTTAGGTGTGGCGTGCCAAACCAATCTACCAATATGATTCAGCGTGGCACATAGTATGAAATTTTTTAAACAATTCAATTCCCTCGGTAATGCATACAAAGTTAGAGAATAGAAGTCAATAACATATATTTACATTTTATTAAGTGTTAATTTTGCATCATATAAAGATATTTATTAACATAAAAATAAACAGCATAAAATATAACTATTTATTCATTAAAAACTTTAAAAAATAAAGTGTACATGTAATTATGCATATTGTACATATACATTATGTATTTTTAAGCATATTTATTGGAATAGGAAACAAACATAAAATATAAGTATTTTTTCATAGCAGTTAAATAAAAAGGGTAAATAACAAATTTGAATGCGAACTAATGCTTGCACCGTTCTACTTTTATATTGCAAAAGCAGGGATATTGTGTGTGACTTTAAATTTGACACGATTCTGAGCCTGTAATTTTTAAACAATTTCTTTACGGACACGAAATATTTTTTAGAAGGAAATTTTTTACTTTGATATACAGAAAAAAAGTGGAAAGCAAAGTGCATGCAATTTTCTCTCTTCAAACAATTAAATCTCTCCAGCAATGCCATTCAATAACTGAAAAAATAGCTGTAAATTTATCTATAGAGTTATTTTTCAGATTTTTTTCATAATTCCATAAATGTCCATAATTCTGAAGATGTTTGTCAATAAGTTCCATTACAAATTTATCAACTTCCATCCACTCAAAAATTGATAAATTAATAGTGTAGTGCAGCGTGCCACTGAAATTTATACTTCGTGCCACAGGTGGTACGCGAGCCATAGGTTGCCAACCCCTGGGTATAGAATATTGTTGTTAACTATCAAGCAGAAACAACAAAATTAATTTTTTTCATTCGATCAGTTTCATGTGCTACTATTAACATTTCATTGAGTGAGATATAATATAACCTTACTAACACGTGAAAATTATTTAGAATTTTTTTTGTACCGTAAAACCCCGAACTTACGTGATAAGTGTGGTCGTATAATTTCGCATATAAATAAATGAAAGTTATTTTTAGTTGAAGTTAGAGACGAAAAAGTGAGGAAGTGATTAAATAATATCGTCGCATTGTTCAGCTACATGAGGGGTTTTGGTGACGGACCTCTTAGTTCTGAACCTTTGTCAAGTGACGAGGATGACTCCTGAGCCGGCACTTCGCTGGAACCTCCCTCTCCTAACTCCCACATCACACCAACGGGTGTACGGTTGAGCTCTCGACAGATTTAACGTGCATCGTGCCCCTACACGGTGGGTCTTCAGCGGCACTAGGCTTGAACTCGTGACATGCCTACCACAAGTCCGTTACCTTGGTCACTAGGCTACCTCGGCCACCCGGAGACGAAAGAAAATAATAATTAAAAATATGTTTAACAAAATCGTAGATAACGTTAGTACAAAATCGTAAGCCAAAGTTATTTTAATGTGTAGAAGTGGTTTCGAAAATCTAACAAAGTAGTCTGCCACCTCAAAGAACTTTCTCCCTTAAAGTTTCCTTGTAACATACTAATAATTTTTATATTCCTTGTTTGTTGAAAAAATACGCTCTTTGAGGGAACATATATTTTCTAAAAATTTTAACCCTTTTTTAATCAAACTGAGGCCTTCTGTAAAATTTCCAACTGTCATTCGATTTTCTGATTGAACTGGGTCTAAAGTCTCAAGTTCTTCAAGTCAATAACTTCGGTGTCTTGCTTTTTCTCATACATATGTATGAGGTCCTGAATTGTCAGCTTCTGATTGTGGGAATCTAGCAGTTTTTGAACGCCATCGTTATCCACTTTTAATTTATTTGTGCCTGGAAAGATCGGAAACTTCTCCAATCACATTAGCAATTTTACCAGTTTTTTTCTCAAACAAAAGAAAATCAACAAGATTGAAAATCGCTTAACTCCGGGTTTGTTAAGTCGGAGTAGCGTAAGTAGAGTTTTACTGTACTTTCTCCTCTCCCTGGTCATATACGATGTTTAAATATTTGCATAGCTATTCATAATATAGGTAAAATTTAGAAAAGTAAAATTTTAAGCAAGAATTAACGTTAATATTTTCGTAAATGCTGTATTTTTAAAGTAGCAAATTTACACGAGTTTCTTCCATAGTTATTAAATT
>BMAO01017872.1:0-29460 GCA_019973975.1 Trichonephila clavata
TCCGTGAAATACACTGGTGTGCAAAAATTAAGGACGAAGTCGAAAATTAGCATATCAGCTGAACGAAGAGGCAGAGCGGACAGAAAGACCAATGAGGAGATTAAGTGAGGTGATGTACGGTAGCACATGCGCAGATATGCAGGTAGACGTAATGGGGGAGTGTTTGAGTAGTAAAGCATGTTGTCGGTGTAAGATTACTATTTCTGGCAAAGAGATTGCACACCTAGCAGTTAAAATCACACCGAGTTGCTGCCTCAGCGAGAAATGGCGAATAATCAATCTGTTAGACGACATCTGGATGCTTTACCCGAGGTCGAATCATTGGGAAGTTGGAGGAAGGTCGCAGTGACAAGTTGTGGCTGCAGAGTTCGGAATTGCTCACAGCATCGTTCACGACTTTGGAGACAATTTCAAACTACAGGAACAGCTATCCGGGGTTCAGAGTGGTCGTCCACGAGAACCAACCCGCAGATGACCGGTATATTGCCTTACAGGCCAGAAGAAACAGGCGGCAGACAGCGGGAGAATCGTAGACACACGACACAGGCGACTGGACGACCGATATCGCGTTTTACCGTGGCCAGAAGACTGCACGGTGGTGGTCTGTTTGCACGACGCCTGTACGGTGTGTACCTCTAACGCCTGCCCATCGAGAAGGCGTTCTCTGTGGTGCCGGGAACACCGAATTTGGAGAGACAATGAATGGGACGAGTACTCTTTACAGATGAGAGCAGATTCAGTCTGAGTAGCGATTCTCATCGCATACTCATCTGGAGAGAGCGGGAAGCCGCAATCATCCCTCGAACATCATTGAAAGGGGACAGGTATGGAGGTGGCGGTGTTCTCGTTTGGGGAGGGCATCATGCTTGGTAGTCGTACAGACCTTCACATCTTCGACGCAGGTTCAGTCAACGGGACCCGTTATTGTAACGAGATTCTTCTTCCATATGTGCGTCTTTTTAGAGGCGCTATGGGTCCGCAGTTCCTTTTCATGGACGACAATGCACCATGTCATCGCACAGTAGCTGCGAACAGCTCTTAGAGAGTGAGGATATTGAACGTATGGATTGGCCGGCACGATCTCCGGATCTCAATCCCATCGAGCATGTATGGGATTTTCTAGCAAACGCTTGGCAGCTCGTACCTTACCACCAGTAACGATTCCGGAGCTTCGATTGCGCTGCAAGACGAATGGGCAGCAATGCCTCAACAACTCATTGACACCCTCATTCTCAGCATGGGCAGACGCTGTGAAACCTGCCTAGCAGTCAGGGGAGATCATATCCCCTACTAAAGACCGGATATTTCTTGCTGAACACCCATCACAGGGATGTTTCGGCCTTCAGTCGCATTGCGCTCCATGCTACTTTTTCAATAAAGCTTCTTTTTATCCCTCTGATTTCTCTTTTAGTAAGTGTTGCTTACATTACTCATGTCCTTACGTATTGGGGATCTTACGGTATTAAATGTGTTGATTTGGAATGCTTTTGTACAAAGTTATATTGAAAAAACCGTCTCGTCCTTAATTTTTGCACACCAGTGTACATAGACATGTTACGCAGTAGATTATGCCAATCATGGAAACATTTGGCGGAACATTTCAACATGGCCCTTTGTCATACTTCGAAGTTATTAGAGACATTTAGGCGGGAAAATAAAATTAAAGCCCTTGATTAGCCTGGTAATTCATCATAACTAAATCCTATAGAGAACTTACGGCATATTCTCAAGAATCCTTTAGCTACGATGAATTGCAACGATAAGAGAACAGATGATAAAAATGGCTATACAAGTGTGGTTCTTCGATGGTAAAATCAAGAACATGTGCTATACACTAGCCGAGTTAATGCCAAAACGTGTTCAAGAAGTCCTTTCTGCTAAAAGAGAACATATTTCGTACTAATATAGATATTTTTCAGTCTACTTACGATATGTAATGACTAAAAGCTAAGGTTTTAGAAAAAATCGTTTCCCCCGGTTGTCCCAATTAATTCGAACAGTATAGTATGTCATTCAAAGAAATAATTTCTTCTGAATGGGTACGAGCCCAAATCAGTGAATGCGCTGTTAGTGTGAATATGATACGTTATTATTGTTTATAGTACTTCTAATTCAAGTCTACGAGAAGGTTAGGCCATATCCATGAGATATGGACAAGAGGATAACTAGCTGTTGGTTTGAAAACTAGAGTACTCGAGAAAACAAGGCTGACTTAGCTTCGATCTGTCAAAACCAGATGACAATGACTCGACATGAACTGGGCACCTCACTCCGCGCATTCACGCCCTGACAACACGAGGACTTTGAACGGAAATAAATTCAACATGCATCAGCTTCGTAACACGAAGTGCAAATAGGAATCAAACCCGTGTCCGGGAATCCATGAATCAGTACTGTGGGTGAGTACATATTTATTAACGTATCACTTAAAGCAACACGCGGGCCATTGGTGACAGATCTCTTAATTTTGAGGTACGGTCAAGCGACAGAGGTGCACACAGAAATGTTTCAAAGTCAATCATTCTCGCATCATGCGCCAATACACCCCCCAACATATTGTTTTGATTTTGTCAATTTTAGGGGAACAGAAAACAGTAAAAAATTAATTATTGAATAAATAATTAGCATCAATTAGTAAAATTAATTATTAACAACAAATACTTAATTAAACTTTCCGTTCTATATACATAGGATTGTAATTTCTCGAAAAAAAATCAAGTGCTTAAGGGGGAAGGGTCCGGACCCGGGGACCCCACCCCTTTGTGTGCGCCACTGTCAAGCAACGGAGACGATACTGGAGTTTGAATCCTCTTTTCTAACTTCTACACCGCGCCAACGTGAGGACTTTGAGCTACGAAAAAATAACGTGCGTCAGCTCCTCTACACGGAGGGTCTTTAGTCGCACTGGGGCTCGAATTTATGACACGATTTCGTGACTATACCCACTAAACTACCGTAGCTGTGGGATTCACATATAAAGTGCTTACTGGTTCTTAGAAAATAACAATCATGTTTATACGCTTTTAGAAAATAGATCTTTAAGGGGGGTAGGTTCATAAATTTCGGTCCCCAAACACATTTTTCACACTTCCCATTTTAATGAAATATGAATTTTTACGCTTCTAATGGTGCAAAAATTATCATTCTACGTGCAGTAGAAGTCTAAAAATCTATTACTAAAATCCATTTTTCTCAAAACTAACATTTAACAGCTTATAACTTTGCATAATTAATAATTACACTCTAATACATACTTTAATCGAAGGATTTTTTCAAAACAATATTCTGACTTATTATAGCATTATTAAACAAATTTGTGCAAAAAATATTTTTTAAAAAAAATAACTAGATATCCTATCCATAAAATCCCTGATTAAAGTATGTTTTTTGGTTCAAAGAATATTCAGTAAAAAAATTGGAGATTTTTATTCAATAGAATGTTTATAAATGTTCCTTAAAAATACCTATTTTTATCATTTCTGAGATACAGACCCTGTTTCGTAAACCTACCCTCTTAAAAATTCTGATACACAGCAAAAAGGATGCATTTGAAAGTGTTATTTCCAGTTTCTTTATAATTATTTTTTCGAAAAAAATTGATGATGGATTCAGGTAAAAGCACCGAAATAGTGTTTGATAACAGAAGTTAGGGTTAACATTTTCATTACCTAGAGCCACTTAAGCGAATTTTCCGCTCGTTTCGTAGAAATTACAAATGCAGACTTACAATACTACATAAATTCAAAATGCCACAAATCTGGAGGGGAAAAAAAACAAAAAAAAAACAAAACTGCGACTTTTTCAAAGAGAAAACAATTGCGACAACCACTCCCCCTCACGAAGAGAAAAATACTTCTAGACACGTCCCACAGCGGAAAATTAAATCCTAGTTAAAGCCGTGTTATTTTAAAATCTCCGGTTAACAATGAGGTCCGAGAATGTTTCTGAAACACTGCAGCGGGAGAAACCGCCGAGGAAAGGAAACAATAAATCATCTTAATGCGTTTAGGCGCAAACGGATCTCCAGAAAGTGGTGTTGGAAACTTTCGATACTTTGTAAAACAATTCCAGAGAACGTTTATTACGAATGCACGTTATACCGTGCTCAGTTTTACAGCTAATGGTTCATGTGGTTGAAAGCGGCTAAGAATTACCGCAGTTAGTTTGCTGTTATGTAACATTTTAAAATGTGTAATATATTCTGAAGTCCATTAGATCTTTAAAACATTGCAAATAGAGGAACGTAAGAATAAAACACGCAAAATAACTGATAAATACAAAAATACTCTATTGTTTGCATGTAAAAGAGATTTGATGGATCAAATATTATAAATATTAATCTAAATTTTTGTTAAATCTGATTTATTTATTTCTTGTACGCTGATTCTACGATAATTTCAAGAATGTCAAAATTTCTACCATATTTGGCGCCGAATCGGCTTCACTTTACTACAGGTTCAATTAATTTGAATTGAAAAAAGTAACAAAATAAACTTTAATATTATCAAAATGTTGATTTCTTTTTGAAAAAAAATTACAGAATTCACACAGTTTTGCTTCAAAAAAAGTGATCATAAAAAAAGTACCCGTTTTTCCAATTTACTTCATTAATTAACTTTAATTACTAATTCAATAATTTATTTTTTACTGTTTTTGTTAACAAAAACGACAAAATCAGAAGAATTAATTGGTGTTGTCTTGAGGTATGATACGCGAGTTGGGGGACTTTCGGCCATAGACCCGCACCTTGAAAAAGTTTTGTGTGCGTTACTGAAAGGGGCGAATGCTTACTAACAGCACTGTCAAAAAGCGCTTTTTTAAAATAAATTCTTAAACTTAAGACCACAGTAATACAAGTTTGGCGATACCAACAGAATAATTGGCGGACAGTTTTAAAACGTCAGGTGTTTCTAGCACACGTGCACTTCCAATGGACAGTTGAGCCAAGAGTTTCTCAGTAGAATATCAACAGGTGCCTCATAAAGGAAGTCTTTCAGATGCACTTATGAGAAGTAATCGGGGATATATAGATAAATCTGTGACGACAGAGGGTAGCCATCGGAATGGTCCATTACGCCCAACCCTAAAAGTGGCATCCAGGTAATAGCGGACATAAGCCACACATTAGAGCACGTCTGCCTTTTTGACATTCATTAAGTCTCCCAACACGGCTGAAAGTACAGACGCATCAGATCGAGCGGGGAGGGATCACCCTACTGCCTCTACCTCTAATATTGCCAATCAAACACATCAAGCTTCTAATTATTATAGGGGTACACATAAATTCTAAATATTTATTTCAAATACAGCAATACCTCGACTTACGCGATTTTCAAATCTCAGCAATTCGTCTTTCTTTTTTAATCAGCCGGAATTAGTGCTACAGCCCGATGAAATTGGTAATATGATTGAAGAAATTGTTGATCTTGCGAGGCAAATAAATTTAGAAGTGGGTTGTGATGACGTTTAAGAATTGTTGGATTCCCAAAATCAGGAGCTGACAGTGATCTTATAGATGAGCAAGAGCAAGATATTGAAGAACTTTAGACCCAGTTCGATCAGAAGAACGAAAGAAGGATGGAAATTGGACAAAAGTTTAATTTAAAAAAAAGGCTTACAAATTTGAAAAATACAGACTCCAACGAAAATTATATATTTTTTTAACAAAGCAAGAAATAAAAAAAAATTATTAGAATGCTACGAGGAAGTGAGTGAGTATTAACGTCGCACTGTTCAGCTACACGAGGGCTTTTAGGCGACGGACCGCGTCATTTTGAACCATGGTCAAGTGACGCGGACGACACCAGAGCTGACATCCCCCTCTCCTAGCTACCACACCAACAGGATGATATTTGAGCTCTTGACAGATTTAACGTGCATCGCTCCCCTACACGGCGGGTCTTCAGTGGTACTGGGCTCGAACTCATGACACGCTAGCCATGATCCGATACCTTGACCACTTGGCTACCGCAGCCACCCTACGAGGAAGTTTTGCGGGAGAAAAACAAATCATTGAGCCGGCAGACTACTTGTTAGATTTTATGAAAACCTTCTACATCGAAATAACATCGGCTTATAATTTTGTAATTGTGTTGTCTGAGATTTTACTAAACACTTTTTTCCTAAATTATTATTTTCTTTCATCTCCGACCCCAACTGAAAAATAATTTACACGTATTCATATGTGAAATTCTACCCCGACTTACGCAGATTTGACTAAACGCGGTGATCACTCAGTATTGAGTAAGTTCGCGATATTACTGTATCGACAAAGAAGAAATTTGCTACGATATTGTAAGTAAAATAATTTTTTTTTCTTTTCATGCCTCAGTTTCCCCAACACCTTTATGTTTGTGTGCTTCTAAATGTTATCTCTTCCCACACTCTGCAGTGGCCATGGCCTAGTGGTCATAGTCACGAAGTCGTGGCCAGTGTCGTCGAGTCCTGCTGCCACTGAAGACCCCCGCTGAAAAGAGGGGTTGATACATATTAAACGCGTCACGTTTCAAAGTTCTCACGTGGATAAAGTGTGGAAGTTAGGACAGTAGGGTGCCAGCTCAGGAGTTGTTCTCGTCACTTGACCAAGGTTTAAAATTGAGGTCCGTCGCCAATAGCCATCGTGTTGCTTTTGAGTGTGCATGCGACGACTGTACATTATTCAGTGGCGTAACGTACACCCCCCCCCATCGCAGGAGGGACCAGGGTTCTAGGGGGCCCAAAGTCTACTGACCCCCAAGTACCCTTTGTAAGATTTGGCTTGGGGTCCAAAACCTGACTTTGCAGGGGGCCCCTAGTATTCTCCTTCACTCCACTGACATTTCTGCATGAACAGTGTTTTTTTAGTGAGTTTCCCAAACCCCTCAAGGCTTGTCCAATAATTTAAGAATCGTCTCGTATATTGAAGAAACTTATTTTTTATAGAACAGTCAAAAATGATAAACTTTTGAAAGCGAAATAAAATTTTATGAGGAACTTTAATTTTTCTTGTTATTAGCTATTAGTCAATAAATACAAATTTCCAAAATTTTAACAACAAATTATTAAATATGTTTTTGAAAAAGAAAAAAAAATGCAATTCAATTCAAGCAGAATACGAGCAGTATTTCTTACTTTACATACTTTTACTCAATTTAATATATTATATTTACAATGTTCTAATTCTATATTTAATTGTCTAAAAGTTTATAAAAATGTATTGTATATTTTGTAATCAATTCCAAGGTTCTATGTTTAGTTTGAAATTTTTTTAGCTCGGTTATTCATACGAATTAGTTATTTTAATCATTAACCTTGTATCGCGTCTACCCGAGTTTTTCCTAACAGTCCTCTTGGGGAATAACTTTCTTTAAATATTATTTAATTGAAAACTTCCTCCCGAAGAAGAAGACACGATATATGTAAATTATGTCATGTATTTAAGTATTAGCTTTCGAGTTCGAGAGAGGGATGTTAAAAGTTAAAGGATAGCGTGAAGATTAACGTAAGATAATGTAAAGTTAGACGAGAGAATTTCGCAGATTATTTGATTAATATTAAGATTGACACTTAGTCTATTAGTTGTTAAATTGGATTAGGTCCGTTTGGATTGGATTACTTTAGAAATTATCTTCAAATACAAGAAGGTGCTATTACCTGGAAGTGCTAAGTGTAAGTGATCCGATTTATTATATTATATCTCCAATTATCTCGTCTACTTCTCTGTGTTGCTCCCATATTTATCAATTGGTGCATTTCTTAATTTAGGTTGTTGAATTTGAGTTGTTGTTGAGAATAGTAAATAAATTGTGTTGTTTTGACTAAGGCTAGTTTTCTTTCTAACTCTCGTACGCTAATGGATGGGATAGCTCATCCATTATAACATTTTGATTTTAAGCTGCATAAATCAGGATTCTTCCAATTTAGTTTTTGATGTATTGATATACTCCGTATCATTTCTTGATTAAATCTTCTATTTACATAAGGAGCTCACAGGAAAATATTAACTGCACATACCAATACGCAGAAACAAAAGCTACTCGTAAAATTTCGAAAATGGATAAGAGACCAATTATATCGATTGAAATAACATCGCAGAAACACTTCATTAGCAAACTCTCTTTTCGCATTTAAATTAATTAATTCCGTCACAGATAAAAGATGACCAGATTTAATAACGAAATTCAATTCAGAAAACTAAAGTTAATGAAGTTACAGAAGCTTAAAGTTCGAAAATGATTTCGAACAAATGTTACAACTGCATTCCGATTCCAATTATACAAAATTGTTTTCGGTCTCATAATTTATTCATCCAATTAAAATATAATTAAATGCATGTTTTATGAGCCTGTTTTCGTTCCGAAGGAGAAAAGGATGAAAATGTGAATAATTAAAAAACAAACACATCACATCAAGCTGCAGATAACAATGGAGATAAGCATAAGAGATGCGTGTTGGATTATTATCATTCCCTTGTTTTCAAAAACTTTTATTATCCTTTGCGAAATATTATTTTCCGGCCAAAGAGCAGATGACAAACATGACACTAATCGAATATTTGCCATAGCAACGCACATTCCAGCTAAATTTTAATGGATCATTAAATATTTTTGAAAAGAAACTGCAAAAAAAAAAAAAAAGTTTACACGTGTTTAAATATTTGTTAGAATTAATTACTTGAATGACAAAGCAAATTAAATATGAATGAATTCTGACATTCATTAACATTACACATTCGAGAAATTTATTTTTATTAATTTCTCACTAAATAGGGAGTCAGTGAACTCCGGGACTATAAAGATTATTTTTATCCCAAATCAAAAACGAAACATACAGTAGAACGTCGTTTATCCGAACGTTTATTATCCGGAGCGTCAAATATCCGGACCAAAGTCCGGATACGTTTTCGAACAGTGCAATGCTCAACATTTGTTTCCTGTGAGGCAAAAAGTGACGGGAAAACCCAAGATGAGGGACATTTGGGGAATTTCAGTTGTGTGATTTGGTAAACATTGCGCGGAATATTAGGTCAGTTTGTTTCCAAGTGTGTACGTGCACTTTTGTTGAGTTTTTTTAATGAAGAAACCTGAATGGCATGCGATGCAGAAGACTGTGGGTTTCAAATGCTAAATGATGACGAGATTGTGACTTCCGTGCAAGAAGAATCCGACCCTGTCGACGATGAAGCGGATGAAGACGAGGACAGCAACAACGAAAGTAGCAAGGATCCATCAAACGCTGACGCTTTTTTCTGGGTTAGAGACAGCTATGGAGTGGTACGAACAACAATCAGAGTGCTGTCCTACACAATTACTGCTGCTCAAGAGAATCAGAGACCATGCAGCGAAAAAACGAAGGTGTACAATGGCACAGTGAAAAATAAGTGATTATTTACCACAATAAAGGTAAAAGTGCAACATTTTGCAATTATTTTGCCTTTTCTTCAAGCATGTTTCCCGCATGTGATGATTTTCACTATTCGTATAGTGTCCGGTATCATACACTGCATAAATCGCATTCGGTTATCCGAACAATTTCCGGTCCCAATTGATTCGGATAAACGACGTTCTACTGTATTTCCTTAAAGATACATTCGGATCCCGATTTAACGAATTCAAGGGGAACGAGCATTTTGTTTGGTAAATCAGGGTTATTCGTTGTATCGGGGTCTAAACAAAATACAAATTTTTTGCATTTATCTTCTGGAAATTCTAGAAAAAGCATCTACAGAAAAATATCCGTAATTAAACATTTTACACTTTTTACTCAACAGCTAAAAATACTGTTAGTGAATTCTTACGCGCTAGTTATAACTGGAAGTTTTCAAATACTGACCGATAGATGTTTGAAAATCTTTTTGATTCCTGACTCGAAAGAGTTATTTTTTTTTTTCTACTTTAGAAAATGTAACAGTTTTGATAAGAGTTTCACAATCAATTTCTGCATCAGAATCGCTATTCATTGGTTCCGACAAATAAACAGTTTCATCAATTTCAGTTGCACAAACAGGCACTCCGTCATCAAAAGCAACACAATTGTTAAAATATTTCCTGCGTTACGTAGTGGGATGAGACAAGAAAGGAGTTTCCTGTCCTATTCAAAACTAATACGGTAGGTTACATTTATGACTCATCTGCACCTATTAAGTCAAACAAAAACGCTCTGCCCCCTTTGCCGTCGAAATTTTCTACTTACATGAAAAATCTTTTTTCTGTTGTTAATGTTTCTTATCCCACTTGACAGACAGAAACATCTAGATCAAGTCCATGAACCCGTGCGTTTTTAAACAATGAAGAACTGTAGCAGGACTTGAGAGCAGCGGGCTCTTATGTCAACCAATACAAGCCAAGATGTGGGAAGAAGCAGCTTGGTTCACATTGCATTTCGGACAAGGAGGGTAAACTTTAAGACCATCGACATGCCGTTGAGCTCGAGTATGTCCACTGCGGATGCCTAGCAAGAGTAGTTTCATCTCGCCTACTACTTGTCCCAAGTAAAGCAAGACCAGGGCGATTTCCGTCATACCATTCATGTACGGGGGTCTGCCTCCAAGAGGAACTGATATCTTGTTTGACCCGGGTAGCAATTTCTGAAGAAGTAAGGCATCCACCATGTGTAGAATCTTTATGGCGGCCCTCACGGGCCAAACCATCTGTAATCTCATTTCCCGTAGACATTCACGCGATGGTAACCACTGAAAACAGATCTTAACATTAGCATTCAAACTATTTAATAACTGGATAATACTCGTTGCCATTCTGTCATCATGCATCCACCATTCAGATAGATGTTGAATAGAGCTTCGGCTATCACTCAATATACAAATATTTGTATTGACACTCTCAGTAAAGCAAAATTTAAAAGCCTCCTTAATAGTTAAGAGTTCTGCCCGAAAAACTGTGCGGTAGTCAGGATTTCTCTTAAAGATCCTAATACCATTTCCCTTTTTCATGAAAATTCCACTTCCCGAAACAGCGCCTACTCCCATGCTGTCATCAGTATAGATCTGTAATGCGTCACACGGGACTTTATGAATAGTCCCCAAAGCAAGCTGCCTTAGATACTCTTGATGATGAATGCCCTTGTTAGTGTGTGAGGATAATTCGGTGTTAAAAAAGACCGTTCATAGAACGACGAAGCAACATCCATACAGCGGGCCAGAGACATACTCAACTTCATTTGTAACCATCCCTCGCTTTCAGTATAGCTAAGCGGACTTCCTATCTTAAGGCGTCGATTGTTGTGCCAACTGCGCACATAACAAGAGGTTCTGTGCTGGTCTCCATAACTGATGAGCTTGGCAAACAATTTTTTCTAATACAAACTAATGCAATTTTTTTAAACTGTTGAAATAATTCGCTAATTCGGGGTTTGTTATTCGTTAAATATACGATTTATCTTAATCGGGACAGAGAAAATTCGTTAAATCGTGAAATTCTTTAAATCGGGGTCCAACTGTATATGAAAGGAATGCCCAACAAGCTAAAGAAAAGAAAAAAGTGGAGAGTGAGAGCCCATCATTCGGTGTTCGACATAATAGTCAGCTATGAAGGTCTCTCAGAGATTCCTTTTTGCAAGAAAGGCGTGAAAACCCACAGCAAAATTTATCAAGACACTATCTTAGAACTAGTAGTGAAGTCTCTGAATGTAAACATATTCAATGGAAATGACTGGACTTTTCAACAAGATCCCGCTCCTGGCTCATAAGTCGAAGACGACCCAGCGGTTGTTGAAAGAGAGTGCCAGATTTCATAGAACACAAAGGTTAGCATTCCAGCAGTGCGGATTTAAATACACTCGACTTTAAATTTTCGACATTCCAATTAGAATGGTTATAAACATTCTTTAAGAAACGAAAAATTTTCATTTTATTTATCGAGAAGGTTATTTCAAAATTTTGAACTAGTGATGACAAAATCACTGTTATGTAAAATTCGATTATTAAAAGTAGAAGATAGTTATGAATGAAATTCATCATTGGCTAGTCTGTGTCTTTGTTGTTATTGTAACTAATGCCACCTGATCGGCAAAGGCCAGATCGAGGCCCACGAAATTCCTCATGGCAAAGGGCTAAGTGACGCCTGTCGTTAACCGTATCTTTGAGCACCATACAGGGGACAGTATGATTCGGCCCGTTTTTCCACCCCAATTTTGAGAGAAAACACCCTAGGTGTGGTCAGGGGCCTCCCACATCCCTTCCCCTTCCACCAGTCTCGCGAAAGGACAAGCGGTTTGACGGCTATTTAGAGCAGAGGTCGCCAAAGTGGTGGTCAGCGAGAAAATTTCGCTGGTCACTAGAAAAATGCGGAATATATTTACTTAACACGTTAAATTATGTTTTAAGATGTATTGAAATATAATTCAATTCCTTACAATACGTGAAAAGTTAAAAAAGTTAGAGAAACGCCATTTCATTGAAATTTATAATGCTAAAAGTTTGATATACTTAAATCATTTTTAATTGTTTTGTTTTTACAGTTTTTTTGTTTATTTTATTATGGTTTATTAATAAAGCTTTTATAATTTGGTTAAAGTTAATATGATCATTTTATTAACTAAGCATATTTTATGTGTTCTTAGATCACAATTTTTTTTATAAATACATTTAACACTTAAAAAATTCTATTAGTGGTCTGCGGAATTTAAATTATGAATTTACTGGTCCGTAAGGTAAAAAAAAGTTTGGCGACCACTGATTTAGAGTACCCTCATGCCGTGAAGGCATTATACTATTTACAAACATCCATGTCTTATCCGGGATTCAAACCTAGGCCCTACGGCACAGCACAGTCAGCGTCGCTAACCACTATACTGGGTGGGTGAACTTTTTTTAAAACCAAATATATGAACTTCGTATAATGTATGTGCATGTTTCTAGGAAAGTAGTTTAAAAAAATTAAACTATTTAATGAACTAGATAATATTTTCGTTTTACATTTCACAATTTCTCGCGTTTTTTGATTTACCTATCTTTCGATCATTTCATCAAACAACACATGTCCCCCGAATACAAAAAGCATCCCGTCATTCCAATCCCTCAAAAATAAGTAATTCATTTCTATTTATACATCAGAACAGACATATTTCGTCTTGCCCTCTTTTCTTCATTAAAATGCATCCACTGCAAAATAGATCTTTCCACATCCACTGTTTTTCATCTCCAAAAAGCGAATTACCAGAAATTGCTTCCCGACTTACCAGAAATCCATCGACCTAATCCATTTTGTGCTTTTTAATGAATGAGCCCTTCTTCGAACCAATGAAAAGAGAGCGAGAAGGGGGAGGGGAAGCCTTGCTGCATGTGGGGGGTCCGGGTGCTTTTATTGTGACAAGGAATTGAGATCGCCGGAAGCCAACTCAGCCCGAAAGAGACAGCACCAATCCCACCACGGAAATGAGCAGCTCTTTCGTTCTTTCCCTAACAGATAAGCAAGAGCGGAGGAGAGAGAAAAAAAAGGGACATTCTTTTTCTGTCCATTTCTTTCTTGTGATATATGGAAGAAGAAAAGTGGTATGAGAATCGTTAAAGGATCGAATCATTAAAGGGAGAAATAAAATAAATTCGTAACCCTTGTGTTTGGATGGGTTTTATTTGATTGTTCACGGTCTGTCATTCCAAATAGAATGTTGCTGTTCGAATAAGTTTTTATGCGATGCGGCGGAATGGAGTGGATATTGTGTCATAAATAAAGGTTGAAATCTTTAGTGTCTAGCGATCAGTCATTTATTTCCTTACAAAGATCAATAATATTTCAAGAAATTTGTGGAATTCGTCTACTTATTTATTTGATTTATTACAATATGCCTAGAACTAGGATAGTCAAGCCATTACAGGACAAATTAAGAATTAAATACTTTTTTTTATTTAAACTTACTACAACAGACATAGCCTCCTGTGTGCCACAAGCGGCCAGCAAAGAGTTGTTTTTGGGCCCGCCAAGGCAGACAAGAAAATGTTCTCTTTTCTTGCATCGACATTTATTTGTTAGCATTTTCCCTCGCATGGAGTGGCCGCGGTAGCCAAGTGGTCTAGGAATCGGATCGTGGCTAGCGTGTCATGAGTTCGATCTTAGTACCACTGAAGACCCGCCCTGTAGGAGAGCGATGTACGTTAAATCTGTCGAGAGCTCAAACGTCCTCCCGTTGGTGTGGTAGTTAGGAGAGGGGGGTGCCAGCTCAGGTGTCGTCCGCGTCACTTGACCATGGTTCAAAATTACACGGACCGTCCCCAAAAGCCCTCGTGTAGCTGAACAGTGGGACGTTAATATTCACTTACTCACTCCCTCGCATGGAGATCAACAAAAATAAAAATAGAAGCAAGAGACGTTACGTTAAGTTACGTTGTACGTTAAGTATCGGAATGAATTTATCAAAAGAAAGGCAAGACACACAAGGGAGTGAATATTAACGACGCACTGTGTGATTTTAAATCATGGTCAAGTGGCGAGGACGACACCTGAGCTGGCATCCCTACCCTCTCCTAACTATTACACCACAAAAACGGGAAGACGTTTAAGCTTTCGAAAGATTTAACGTGCATCTCTCCCCTACACGGTGAGTCTTTAGCGGTACTACGCTCGAGTTCGTTACCTTGACCACTAGGCTACCGCGGTCGAAAGAAAAGACAAACATTATGGTTTATATATATATAATATAATATAATATATATATATATTGCTTAAATATTTCTATAATATTCACCTTACATTTCTTTCTTCAATTTCATATAAAAAAATTCAATCTAAAACTACGGACTCGCGTTCTAAAGAAAACTACTAAACAGACACAAATTACGTAACTTCAAAAATAAACGTCAATCGTATCCTATTCAATTGTTCCTCTCGACATTTCAAAGTGACATCAAGAACAATTCAGTTTGCTTCATGTAACCAATGTTTCAAGGGTACAGGCACAGTAAAAAAAGATAAAAGATATAACGAATACGTTTTCAATAACGAACACGAAGCACTGAAGCTACTACCCATCCCTGAGAGAGAACTAGAGTCATTTCATAATCCCGCATTACGCCAAATCACGATACATGTGGCTTTATTTCTCCCGAGTGACTGTGATTATGGCCTTTCCACGCTGAAAATAGTTTAAGCGAAAAAATAATTCTCTGCGTTATGGTATAATTAATGAGTTATAAAATCCAGTACATAACCATTCCATGACCCGAGAGCTTAATGTAATATATCAAGCTATTAACTGCTTGGTTATTCCGATCTGTTATTTCGAGGTAATTTCGAAAAACTGTACAACAGAAATACACATATATAAAGTGTACATCAATTCAATTTTTTTAATACAGAAAAAGCTAAGCATTTTGATACAATAATTTACCTTTTTATCTGTACAGAAATATACAAACGGCATACTAATACATAATGTTTTCAATCTTCGTAAAAATACAACGTGAAAGCCTAATTTACACTTCAGTGTTTCTCAATATTTTTATAACAGCGGACCGGTTAGCGTTTGATTATTTTACCGCAGCCCTCTTAGTAGGAAGAGGGGGTAGTACGTTGATTGTTTATATTTCAGATTATTTTGATTTAATAATTTTAATTTAATAGATGGAATAAAATGCAGTTTTACCAAAAAGGAATAAAAAGTTATTTAAAAAGGAATATTATAGTGATATCCATGGAAAAGTCGCAGAAATTCGATAGGAAAACAACACAATAAATAAAATGAAAATAATTTCATGCTCTTTAGGCGGCGAGGAACCATTTAATCCATGGACCGGTAAAGGTCCACGGCCCGGGAATCGCTGCTGTAGTTCAATCGATCAGAACAATTGCAACGGTTCATGTAAATAGTGGGTTCTTCAATTATTTCATGTCCTGAGGAAGTTAATGGCTGTGTGATACATAACTTTTAAATTTTTAAGAATAATTATAAAAAAAATATGCATATAATTTTAAATTTCTATAGGTATAAGGTTGAGTATTATTAAGGTGGTCAAAAATAATTCGAAGATTTGCCTGCTTTTGCTTTATTTTGAAACTATAAAGATAACACTTTAAGCAACACAAATTTTAAAAATTACTCTTTTAAAAGTCTAAAGTTGGACTACAAAGTCGTAAATTGCTAAATTGTTCCAATACAATAAAAAAAAATAAGTGTTCACTAATTTTTTTTTTATAAATTCTCTCTCTCTCTCTACATATATAGAACAAAAGAGACTCAGTCAACACGAAATCTCTGGAAATATTAGACCAACAGACTTGAAATTTGACACGGATGTTTTTTTGTTTTGTTGAATAGATGATTCTAAGACTGAGTTTTGTAGAATCGATTAGCAAGGGCTGTTATAGACAAATATGTTCTCGTTTGTAAACTATTAGACCCACAGACATGAAATCAGGCAAGCACATTCCTTTTGTTCAGTAGACATTCGCATACACAAAGAACGAAATACGCAGAAATCGACTTCAAGGGGCTACGATGGCTTTTAAGATAAATATACTCCGTTATAGAAATTCAAGATTTTGAATCAAGAGGCAAAGGCTATAAAATTTTTTTTCAGTACAATTGAAAGTTTAATGCTATAGGAGTTGATATCAATAACTTAAAAACAACACAAAATCATTTAACGCTATGAAATACCCAGCGAATAGGATGGGTTACGGTTTTCAAAAGTATGAAAGAAAAAGATGAAGGAATAAAATAAAGCAAGAAAATTTTTCAATGAAAAAAAACACACCTCTTAATATTTTTTTAATATAAAGATAATAAACCAAGCAATTAAAAAACAAAAGCATGACGTTTGCGTACGATAGTAATATATAAAAAATTAATACAAAAAATCAGTCGTTACAGGTTATTAAAAGCAATTTTTTTTTAAAAAAAATATTCCTTCAATTAATCGATACATGTGCATAGTTATTACATTTTTTTTTTTTTTTTTGTTATCAAAGACAGACAACAAGCAAATAGCGAATAAACATAAAACAGATACAAATTGAGAAAACAAAAACAATGCGGTTAAATCAAGTAACATAACAATCTCAAGGAACAAAAGAATTTATTCTTTTCCTTTGCATACTAAATTTCATAAATAATAAATCTCAACTGTATAAACATAAAGAACAAAACGCAAGTACAATGAGATAATGAAGAATAAGAACACATGCTTAGTTTGAATGAAAAATTAAAATTTTCCAGATTTTAAAATTGGAGAAAAGTCGAAAGAAAAGATATTGCAATCTGTTTAAAAACAGTAAAAATAATGAAATATCCGAAGGCTAAAAATTCTTTGAAGTAGAATTATTTTAGTTTTGGCTGACTAATCAAAAATACAAATAGCAACAAAATGAGGAGGGAAAAAAATCTCTCATTTGCCAAATGATCGCATATTTTATTGGGTTCTGATTACATATGGCAACCTGAGCATGGTTATCAAATTGGCTCCTTTAGCATGCAAATTTTGCCAAAGCCACTCCAAAGCGTGCATGTCAGTTACAAGATTATAATGAATATTGAAAAACTGACTATTATAATAAGTAAGCAGCTTGAAATTTAATTCTATTTTTGCATCACAGCTATGAGAGATATTCGAATATATACACTACCAATATACATGAATAATAATCAATAAAGAATTTAAATAAATTATAGTTTAAAAAAGCTAAAAAACACCCTTTTATAGTTAATTGAACTACTTCATCTTTTAGTCGCGAAATCTGGAAATGGGATATGAAATGAGTCACCAGATGCGGGATGAGATCTGAAAATGGGAAATCGTTAATCCTGATCACGACAATGGAACAAAATATTAAATTATTGTATTGTCATCGGTCCTGGTCAAATGAATAAAATTTCGAATTAATCTGACCTTTTAAAGCGGGTAAAAGTTGAGTTTAAAGATTCCATTACATACAAGTGAAACTAAAAAAGGGTGTTAAATAAATGGGGGATTTTCCGTTTTGCCGGCGCAAATCTCGCCAAACAGTCTTTATTGGCGACAACACACTAAATACACAGAAACAAAATGTTAGTTTTCGCTGGTTTTCATCTGTTTTTTTATGTATTAAGAAAAAGACGTTACTGATAAGAAGACTGCGACTTGTTTTGAAAATGTGGTGGCAAAATGTTAACCAACGGGAATATCCCGTTTGGCGTCGGTTGTATCAGTTTTGACAACTTGATTGCTTGCGGCGAAACGGAAAAGTACCAGAAAAGGTAATATTTTTAACTTACGGTACTAGGAAATCAGTTTAATGCAGATGTAAATCATGTGACATTTAGTGAAAGAATGTTTATTAACGTCGCACCCTAAAGTAAAGCGACAGCTATTGGCGGCAAACCTTGTAATTTAAAACCACGGTCAAGTAACGAAGGGACACTTGAGGTGGCACCCCTACTCTCCTAGCTTCCACAACACTCTAACGTGAGGACTTTGAACCATGACAAACAATGTGGGTCTGCCTGACTGACGCCAAGTACGTATTTGAACAATTCATAAAACATTACAGTCAAAATCTGATTTTGCAGGGGGGGGGGGACGAGGCCAATACTCTCCATTACGCCACTGCATACAATACATATTTATTGTAAAAAAATTGTTGGGCTACAAAATAAAGTATTCTATTCAAGCACTTTGTCATATTGTATTGTCTTCGATAAAAAAACAAAACTTTAAAACTTTTTATTTTAAAACAAATACTGAAAAAATATGGTCCATGCATTGCCTTTAATTCCAATACATTT
Organism: Trichonephila clavata; assembly: GCA_019973975.1. Lineage (NCBI taxonomy): Eukaryota > Metazoa > Arthropoda > Arachnida > Araneae > Nephilidae > Trichonephila > Trichonephila clavata. The sequence goes on from BMAO01017872.1 coordinate 18,691, forward strand.
TCTGTAAAAATTATTTTACGAATTTTAATTTTTATAAAATAATTAAAATGGCTGAATAGTCATTTTTTATGAACAAACATCATATTACGATTGAAACTGCGATGCATTCTAATAAAGGTTATTATTGATGGCATACATACAACAATTCTTATAAACATACTGTAAATACACAATATATCCTGTCTCTGTTATCGAATAAAATATTTGTTTCAACTAGAAAATAAAGTTATTTTATTCCATAGAACTTTTCAATAATATGTCATGTACTTCGTTGATTATCAAAGGTTTCCTTCCACATTTCAGTAGAGGATTATTTCGAAATTTGTTCAAAACATAATAAGGTAGAAGAAGGAGCTGTTGTTTATCCTAAAGGTTTGGGATGAAATATGAACCTATTCAAGCAATTCCAATTATCATGACTAGACATTTCAAAAGAGTGTGTTGACAATATTCTTTTGAAAACATGTAAACATTTTTGAAATATTGAAAAGTATATATAATGTACCGTAAATTCCGGCGTATAACGCGCACTTTTAACACAAAAAAATAAGAGTGAAATATAACGGTGCGCGTTGTACACCGGATATAAAAAGGAGCTTTAAAAAAAAGAGACGAGCATAGAAAAAGTTGACTTCTACTTAGATCGAAATACTGTTTATTTAACAGAAATGACATTTCTTATGAACTTAAGGTATTCGACTACATGCGACAACTTTTTCTTGAAAAAAAAATGGAGATATGGAGATTTTTTTGTGGTTTTTAGATTTGTTTAGTAAATTTTAAGAAAAAAAATGCTAAAATTAAGAAGAGAAAAAGAAATTATTATTACTAAAATGGGAAAAATGGGTAAAAATTTACGAAAATAACATAAACGAAGCCTCTTCTGTACCGAAAATTTATGAATAAACTTTCAATTTTTGAAATGACCTTCAGGATAAGAGGCATTAATTTTTACAATAACTAGAGTACTTTATCTTAGTTATTACATGAAATTGCTTTAAAAAAACAGTGATTATATTAACATAAAGGACTGTCAATTTTGAAATAAAACAGTGATTGATAAATCTAAATTATTTTCAAAACTTTTTGAGCAAAGGCTGTCCCCGTTTGAGCATTTAAAAAAAAACACATTTCAGGTAAAACGCGTTTTAAAGTATGACATCTTGCTTAAAGTAATAGCTTCTGCTTTTACAAAAACGCTTGTAGTGTTTATTCTAGTGGACGTAAAATGATAAACATGGTATTTTTATAAAGATAATAAATTGACCTATAAAATAAATCATAGTAAAAAATTGTCAATTTTTTTGCAAAATTCACTATTTTAGGGTAGTCAAAAGGCCTAGTTCTAGAGCAGAGATACTCAATCTGCAGGCCACAAGTGGCCCGCTGGCCTTTTCTGAGTGGCCCAGTCATAGTCCATAGCACTAAGAAATTCAATTATTTAAAAAGAATGCTCTAGAAAGAGGGGAATCATATCAATCAAGCAATCATATTTATTAATTTTACAATCAAATTTATTAATTTTGCAATCAAATTGATTTTTTTATAGCAGAATGGGAACAAGAGGCTCGGTGTTGGATGAAAAGAAATCGAAACTACACCATTATTCAGAAAAAATGTATAAAAATAGATATTTTTTTTCTGTGTTTGATAGAAAGGTTAATATTGTATTAAAACAAAAGCCGAAAATAAGTTTTAATATTTTGATCAATTTTGCTTTTTCCAATGTTACTTTGGTCAATGAGTGTTTCCCCCCATTATCCTCCTGTTGCGGCCCGCATGAAATACATGCCATATATATGTGACCCAGCGGGAAAAAAGGTTGGGTACCCCTGTTCTAGAGGAGTTCTATTTTTTCTTCTAAAGCTAGGAAAAATAACTCGAATAAATGACTTCAAAATATAAAAGTATTGCTCACGTAAAAATTTAGTTGTCTTCGTAAAAAAGGGGCTGCGTGTTATTCGGAGAATATACCTTAAAACTAAACATTACAGCTTGAAAGTATAGGTGCGAGTTATAACGCCGGAGTTTACGGTATATAAGATTAGAGAAGAGCGTTTTATATTTTTGGAAATAAATCTGAAATTGTATGAATATTACATAGCATTTAAAAAAGGCGATAATTTAGCACAAAAGCCATTTAATTGCATACAGAGAAAAAACAGTTATATTCTATAATTGCTTTTATCCTCACAAAAATGCTACCTTTTTAAACTTAAATGTTTTTTTTTGTTTTTTTTAGGTAAAATTTCTAAATAGTATATTGTTATGGAAATTTCAGTTAGTTAGCTTCTCTGCTGAAACAGTCTTATGGAAACTTGGAGCAAGAAAAATACTCTTCAATTATAAATGAATAGAGGCATTGGCGACAAATTTTGTCATCAAATGTCGCCAATTTAGTAAATTTGGAGACTAAAATTAAAGTCTCAATAATGTCCAAATATTCATATATACTTTAAAAAAAATCATTCATATATATTCATCATAAATTTCATTCCTTACTCTTTTAAAGAACTTGGCGTTTTATAGAGGGTGTAACAGGATTATTGGGACAAAATTTATGGGTAGATAGGGGCCATTACAAAGATTCAGATTTGTATGGTAACCCATGGTCGGAAACTTCTTCATTCGCCCCTAGGTTGCGTAGTTCATAAGAGCATTGGAGGAAACACACATGCAGTCATTTGAGCTGTCATCGCACGCAGAGCAGTATGGAACATTTTACGAACACCGAGCTAGCAGATATGCATCTGATTTACCAATAGCCAGAAGGGAATGCACGAGCATCAGAAAGATTCTACCACAAAAGGTACCAACAGAGAGATGCACCGGACTGCCGAATGTCACAATTTGAATGAATATGGATCAGTACGAGATAATAGGCATAGAGAGTGAGGGAAGGGCACGAGTGACTCGAACTCACAACCTGGCCCAGCTTTGACCAATAAATATTACAGATGATGCCAGTCTTGTGTCACTTCGTTTCTTGTACTTGTCATACCATTTTACTACGACTTTTCCGACCATAGGTTGCTGAGGAAATCTGAATCCTTTTGATGTCCCCTACCTTTCCCTAAAGTTTTTTCCCCTTGAAATCCTGGGATACCCTGCATACAAAAATAATGTAAAGATAAGGGGGAAAAAACTATACTATAATACCTGTTTAAACAAGATCTGCTTAAGGTATCCGACTACCCTAAAATTGTGAATTTTGCCAAAAATTGACAAATTTGTTTTATGATTTTATTTTATAGGCCATCTTATTAGCTTTATAAAAATACTAGAACAAAAACTACAAGTGTTTCAGTAAAAGCAGATGACATTCCTTTAAGCAAGATGTCATATTTTAAAACGCGTTTTACTCAAAATGTGTGTGTTTTTTTAAATTCTCAAAACGCAGTCTGGGATTGCTCAAAACGTTTTGAAAATAATAAACTGAAATATTTTGTATATGTTCTGTATAATAGTGGAAGTGTTTTAACCTTTAGATTTATCACAATCACTAATTTATTACAAATCCCTTATGAAATATAATCACTGTTTTTTTAAGCAATTTCATATAATAACTAAGATAAAGTGCTCATGTTTTTGTAAAAATTAAACTATCTCTTATCCTGAAGGTCATTTCAAAAACGAATAACATAGCAACACATCAGAATTGAAAAATTTAACATTTGTTCTTACACTTTTGGTACAGAATGGGCCGCGTTTATGTTTTTTGTCAATTTTTACTCTTTTTTTTTCTATTTTAGTAATAATAATTTCTTTTTCTCTTCTTAATTTTAGCGTATTTTTCTTAAAATGTACTAAGCAAATCTAAAAACCACAAAAACTCCACATTTCCATTTTCAAAAAAAAAGTTGTCGCAAGTAGTCAGATATCTTAAATTAATCTGAAGACTTCTCTTGTAATAGAAAAGAAAAAAAATATCTTTGCTCAATTAGGTCTGAGTGTGGGATGGTTGTACCCGGGGTTCAAACGAATCCCTTTGGTTGATTGGCATTCCCCAATCTAGTACCCTTGGGCATTTCATCAATATAGCCATCCATTACTTGCTCCTAAATGTGTGATATTAATGAAAAAAATTAATTAAAATTATTTATTTAATTATTGTTTTAAAATAAATAAATTCACTTTTTTAAAGACTAACGAGCAGAAACCAGAATAATAGGACACATTTTGTCGAAATCACGCTCCACACAAGTTAACGTTTCCGAAAAGTTCCGAAAACCCGACCCCATCTCATTCCTTATTCCCAAAACGAAAAATTCCCCAATCCCATCCGGTAACAAAACCCGCACCGGAGAGGTCGCGCTTTCCGAATCCCCCACTCAATCATCTCCGGCAAATTCCCGGACATCTCTGTCTCTGATGACAGAGTAAGTAGTGCGCATTATAAAATACCGATAAGGGAGCTTCGCCCGTTATTTAAAGCCCCCTTTCCGCACGTTACTCCGGGATAATCGTATTCCGAGAGAAAGAGGAAGGCTGCGGTCATCAGTCTTCGGCGTCGTCATTTTCATATCTCCCAGCTATTTGCCAGCGTGTCAGAAAACCACCCCCCAAAAGAGATAAGCCAGGGTGGTGAAATATTTAAAAGGGATCTATGGCATCCACGGCTAATTGCTGGGATCCGGTATCTAATGAAAGCCGGATTTCCTGACGCAGCGCGAGGGGTTGTTGCGGATTGGGGGATATATTTCAAGAAAATGGTGGGGTTTGTCACTGGATTATTGTGGTAGAATATTTCAAGCAAGTCAATTGTTTCTAACATCCTTTTATAAGCTTCACTTGTATGTCAAGGAATGTTTGAGCATAATATTTTTACCCACTTTAAACGGTCACATTAATTCGAAATTTTGCTATTTGTCCAGGGGACCGATGACAAAACAAAAATTTAATAATTTTGTTCCATTGTCCTGATCAGGATCATTAGGATTAACGATTTCCCAATTTCAGACCCAATCACGTATCTGGCGACTCATTTCAGATCCCATTTCCAGATTTGGCGACTAAAAGATTAAGTTACACCTTTGTTCAATTAAATATAAAAGGTGTTTTTTAGTTGATTTTTAAAACTATAATTTAGCTTATGTCCATTTTCAATAATCATGTAGTGTAGTCCAGTTGGATAATTAAGAACGTATACAATAATGTAGGTAAACTTTACAGCAGTAACACTTTTTTAAGAACAAATTAAGGAATTCCGAATATTTATGGGCAGGACGCGGCAGCCTAGTGGTCATGGACACGTGGTCAGCATGTAATGAGTTCCAGCCTAATGCCACTGAACACCCGTCGTGTAGAGGGTTGATGCACATTAAATTTGTCGAGGCTCAAAGTCATCCCGTTGGCGAAATGTGGAAGTTTGGAGTGGGATTCAAAATTAGGCGTCGTCCTCGTCACTTGACCGTTGTTCAAAATTACGAAGTCCATCGCCAGTAGCTCTCATGTTGCTTGATAGTGCGCGACGATAGTAAAACACTTATGCAGTCACTCGAACACTTAGGTGTCTGCCTGCAAAAACTACTTACCTGAGAAGGAGCAGAGTGCATTTCGTATTGCTGAGAGAAAACTAATACGTAATATAAGGATTGGGTTCCTATCGGCTGCAGGCATTCGATCCTGTAATTAAGTTGCCACTACAGATCCGTATAGCTGGACTGATGCACGTTTAATTGTCAAAGCTCAAAGTCCTCACATTGACAAGGAGTAGAAGTTTGGATGGATAAGGGCCGTGGGTAGCCTAGTGGTTAGAGCATCGGACTCCAGACCGGAAGGCCTGGGTTCTATGCCACCAAATACCTCCGAGTACACACGGAGTACGTGCTCGTTAAATCAGTGGTCGAAAGACTTGTTACTGGTCACAGCTGAAACCACGGGTGCAGGGAGCTGGAAAATATTTCCCTCCCCTCCAGTTCCATATCTAAATTGTGGAGGTGGAGATAGGTGGTGTCACCATCTATCGTGTAAATCGCCAAATCCGATTCGCGATCCGATCGAAATCATACTCTCACCTACATTGTGCAGAAAAGCTAACGACAGACGTACTACTTGCCCCTTGCCATGATGAATTTCGTAGGTCTCGATCTGACAACGTCAGACAGGTGGCATTAGAAACAACAACAGAAATTTGGATAGCGGAGTGTTAGTTTAATGACGTTCTCGTCACTTGATATCTTTTCAATATGAGAGGTCTGTCACCAAAGCTCTCGTCTAGCGTGAGTGAGAAAGTGTTTAACGTTGCACTATTCAGCTATTGGTGAGGGACCTCGTAATTTTGAATCATGATAAAATCAGAAGGACGATGACCGAGCTGTATCCCTCTCCAAACATCAACACCACGCCATTGTAAGGACTGAGTCTCAACATATTTAAAGTGCACCAGCCCTTTTCCAAAGCGGATATTGTGGCCACGGTAGCATAGTGATCAAGGTAACGGACTACTAGCAGGCATGTCATGAGTTCGAGGCTTTGTACCGCTGAAGACCCACCGTGTAGGGGAGTAATTCATGTTTTATCTGTCGAGAGCTAAACATCCTCCAGTTGGTAGATGGGTAGTTAGGAGAGGGAGATGATAGCTCGGTGACGTCCTCAACGCTTGACCATGGTTCAAAATTATGAGGTCTGTCGCTAAAAGCCCTCGAGTATCTGAACAGTGTGACGTAAATATTCACTCACTCAACTCACAAGGCGGATCCTCAGCGCACTAGGACTCGAACTCATAACACGCCAGATTCGAAGCTTCCGTGTAGCTTCGAATTGGAACATTAATAATCAAGTAATCAATCAATCAATGAACTATAAGTGTACAGAGTTCAAACAAAGATATGAAAAATGCGGATAGGTAAATAAATCATTTTGGGTAAAAGAAGAGCTTCAACCGTAGTTCTATATGAATCTAAAATTAAAGAATCCTGTGTATTTTTGCTTTTTATCCATGAAGCTTATTATTAAATACAAGATGAGTGGATTTTGGCTTTCAATTAATAAGCGATAAAAAAATTTAATGAGCTTTTTTTCTTTCTAAATTTTATTACAGGCACATTGCCAAGTCACACCTTTCAAATGTGATAACAAGCGCTCTTTACTAAAACATTTATTATGTTTCTTTTTTAACAGAGTGAAGGCAGCCAACTTTAATAGTTTTTACGATTTCGAAGATCTTATAATAAAGCACGTATTTAAATAGCGTGGTAGTAGGAGAAATAACTTAATGTATCAAATTTTCATACCTTAAAGAAAAAAAAAATAAACCAAACGATTACTCTTAAAAAACAGGATAGCTGAAGAAATATGCATATTGTCTTATTTTCCTGAATAACTCTACAAAATAACATAAAAATGGCACGTGAGCCGAGTAATAAAAATAAGTTTAAAAATACAAGCCTTATTAATATTTAATGAATTGTTAAATTACTAAAGAAACAAGATAGTTGCTGCCATGTTAACAAGATTCGTACATGTTATAAAGAGTGATTTTTATTGGGGGGGGGGGGGGAGGATGCCTTCAGATTCAATTTAATTTAAGAGCATCGAGTTACACGGCGGGTCATTGGGGTACTCGTCCACGATTCGACATCCCCGGCCACGGAGTTCGTGTTCATGACCATTCAGCTACAGTGACCACTTAAAAGTTTTAAGTAGCATGGAGTTTCTCTATCAAGTGCCTAATTCTTTCGCTGGACCACAGTATAAGAGATTCCTTTAGTTGTACTTTTTTTCCACCTATTACAAGAACAGAAATTTTAACTTAACCTGGGAGCGGTCACGTGGGGCACAGAGCCTCCCCAGGCTCACGAAATCATTAAATTAGGGGAAAAACTGTTATTTGTTACCAATGACCTTGTCATTATCCTACTATATGATAGTCTTCATTGGAACTAAAATGTATTTGTCACATATCTTCCTCTATTTTGGGAGTGGCAAACGTTTTTTTACAATTTTAAGGGACTTGGGGTGACTCAATTCCCCGCGCTACCACTTTTATTCCAAAATATTTTATATGAACAGGCTAAAATTCCCCCTGTGAACAACTTTGTGGTTTTGATTTTTGTGTTGTACGACTTATTATGGTTCATAAATGTAAGGAAGCAGAATATATATATATAAAAGATGAGCATTTGTTATATCTATTGAAGGAAGTTGAAACTGTCAAGCAAGGGAAAACCTGCTGAAATAATGCATATTAAACATGATAGCGAAAATAAATTTGAGAAAAGCGATGAACATGAAACATTTGAGTTGAAAGGAAAATTTTCAAATGCTATCTAAAGAACTCTATCAAGAAAATAAGTGTACCACAAGACACACTTCGCCCTTTCAAAAACACACAAGCAAGAAAAAGTTCAACATGCTATTTGTCGATCATCAAAGGACAGTAAAACTACATTAACTAGAACAAAATGCGATATTTTGGTACATATATCCTTTAATTTTAACGAAAAGTGTCTGATTTGTGTCCTTTATTGAAGTCGCGCGCATTCGAAACATTTTAGTTCAGCTTGAATGGATTTTTTCTCAAGTTATCAAAGAAAAATAAAAAAAAATGTTTTAAAAGTATGTAAGTATATTTTCTTTTTAAATTATTCACTGGAATTACGATTTTTATCACGCACAATAAAAATAATTATGAAAAAACCCGCGCGACCACTAACATTACTATCGTGTGCACACTTTCTCTCAGGTTCCATATTTTTTACCTTCAAACTGAAATATTTTTTTCTTTTTAATACTATATTTTTCTGGTTGTTAACATTACATTAACCCAATGACACAGAAAAAATAATAAAAAAGTTTGCTTCCCCCTGGAATGCAAAGTGTTCCAGCACGAACGTGCGGGTTGGGTCTTAAACGGTTATTTACAAAATTAAATTTCTAAATATATAGTTATTCGGGCAAAAACATATTGCATACATAGGAATTTTATAACCTCTTAAGGATATGAAAACTCACAGCCAAAATATTAAATGAGTAGGTATAAGATCAATTCTTTTTCCACCTTATTCTTTCAAGTTCATTTTACAGTAGTCATATAGTACCTTAAAGTCAGAGACCAATGACATTTATTGATGATTTTAGCAAAACGTTTACGAACATTCAACTCAAGTTGATAAGTCTAAAACATAGGTTCCCCAAGGTTTTTGAACTGGTGCCCCTTTTTCTTGTGAATATTTCGATACCACCCCCTTTTCTAGGGAATATTTCTATACCGCCCCCTTTTCTAGGGAATATTTCGATATTGCTGCCTCCCACTCTAGAGAAATAAGAGTGTACATAATACACGGTGAAAACAAAAGTTAAGTTTTAAAAAATGTTCTATTACTAATAAAATAATTTTTTTGTTTAATTTTTTTTTAAAACCTCAATTTTTTTACTTCCGAAACTGAAATATCTATTGCCACAAATATATTTAAATGTGTAATATTATATATTTTAGTCATAGATAGGATATTGTCTGAATTGAAACGTTACTGAATTTCTTCGTCATTTAAAAGAGCGGAATAAAAGTTTTTTAGCCTACCTGTTATAAAGACAGGCAGGGGTTTTGATGTTACGAAGTAATTTATAATAAACTGTTGCTTTCAAAATAAATATAAATTGACAAGTTCAGCCCTTAAAAAAATCACAAATTAATTCTTAGTTAACGTATTTAGTTATGTTTCTTGGATAATATAAGTAATGAAACGCAGTGGACGAAATATATTTCCCAGTGCTCACAGACAAAGACAAAACGTGCACTATAGAAATTAAAATGCACTATATCATTCAATTTAATGTAGATATGAATGTAATGTAATCTTTTAAGTTTTTCATCCACTTCCCGAACTACCGAAATATGTGAATTTCCGTACATGTGATGTAGAAATGATTTAAATACATACCATCAACATAAGGTAAACAGTATTAAAGTTTACTTTTGTTAGTACATAATCAGCGCGTTTTTTAATCTTCCTTAGACTATATTTGGTTAATCTGCCCAAGCCCCTCCGTGCCATCTCAACGCCCTTAATTTTCTCTGGGTCTTTTACTGCCCCCCGGAAAGTTTCAAACGCCAACGTTGAAAACCTATGGTCTAAAGCAATAGGTATTTAAGTTAAATCACTCATAACATGAAAATTTGATTAAACAATACTTTAAAATTAAGTATTTGTAAAATATACCCAGTTTGAATAAAATGATTACAAAAAAAAAAAGAAAAATTCAACAAAACACAAAATATTACGAATTTTTTTTTTAAAATTCCAGATAAAATATCTTTATTACAGCTTTTCAATTTAATTTCTAAAAGGATCAAAACTCTCACGTCATAGAAAACAATTTAGCTGACATTTGAATTTAATCCCTTCCTTTGAAAGGCAGGAACATTGAAAGTGCCTTCAAGGGAAAGCAGAAAGATGAAATCTCTAATGAAATATATTTCCAAGAAAACAAAAGCAAAAAAATTCATAAGCAGAAACTTAACGTCTAGAAGGCGGATCTTCAGGGAACAGAAATCTTTTTGCATGCGAACGAAAACATTTTAGAAGACTTGTTTCAGAAAGCCGAGATTTAATTTCCTCCTACACTTAACGCCCTTTCTCTTAACTAAATAAAGTTGAGAAATTAAGCGTTCAAAAATGAAGAATTATATCATGAAATCTTCTTACTAAGTTTCCTCCAGGGAATTTCTCATTTAGGGGGCAAGCAATTTTTCACCATCTTGCGCCATTTTTTTTTCTTCATCCATTCCTTCTACTTCAACATTTTAATGAAATTTTCATAGCTTAT
>BMAO01017873.1:0-26264 GCA_019973975.1 Trichonephila clavata
AGCGTTGGAGACAGGAAAAATCCTAAAAGATAGGGATTTTTCGATAGGGGAAAAAGGGATTTGAACAGGAAGAATCCTAGATCGTTGAATCGGACCGGAAGAATCCTCGCGTAGAACGCAGTAGTGATGCGAATCTGTCAGAGAATATGAAAGGAAGGTAACTTGATATTTCTTGATAGAACAAGGTTTCTATTAGTTTTTAAAAAAGTTTGTGTTTCATAATTTTCTAAATAATTGATTTTTTTGGATGATTAAATTTAATTTTATCATGTTTATGAGGTTTGAAATAGTATTTAGTTCTATTGATTTTAAAAGAGAATTTTTAAGTATTTCAAGCATTTTTGAATATTTTTTCATTTTCATACAAAATTGGTAAAAAAAAAAGGTGTGTGTAATATTACTTAAGGTGATTTTCACAGAAGTTTCTATGACAGAACAAAGGTTTTAAAAGTAATTAGCTAAAAAGTATTTCATCAAAGTTTGCATTTAAAGCTCTTCTAATTGCTTAAAAACTAAATAGATAAATTACCATATGTAACAGTTAATAGCATAAAACTCGATATACTGTCCTTTTTAAACATTGTAATTAGTGTTGATATAAAATTTTAAATTTCTAGCATTAATATTTTCATAAAAGAAAATATTATCCTATGCAAGTGCTTCAATGTAATGTACCAATGCTTGCAATAAATCCATAATTTTCAACCAACCTAGTTAGTGCAAAAAACATTCATCTTGCTTATAAAAACGGAATAACAGGAAGAATAATACTAGAGAGAAGGTACAGCAAGATTCTAATGAAGATTTATTCCTGCAGAAATTTACATTTGAGAAATATGTATTTTTCAATGCGTAGGAAATTATATATATTTTTGTTTTTTGGAGAGGACTTATTTACTTAAAATATAAAATTAGATTTTTTATATACATTTTTGTTTAATTAAGATGGTTTTATTATTTTAAAGCATTTCTTTTGAAGTTTTAGGAGGTAAATTATTAGAGCCTTTAAATGAATAAATAAGTTAAAGACAAGATCCCCCCCCCCAAAAGGCATTTAGTCAGTATATAAAGCAAGCAATCTCGTTTTAAAATGTAATTTGCAGTCTTAACTTCCTTCAATACTAGTCTAAAATGTTTATTGAAGAATATTTCTCTAGGAAAGTAGGTTGTACAAGATCCTAATGATTTATTTCTAGAAATTTTACATAAAACTACATTTGAGAAATTTTCTTTCCCCAGTAAGTTTGAAGTTAAAAATTGTGTGTATTCTGTTTTCTTGGGTTGTACTTTATAAAACATATTTTTTATATGAAATTAAGAAGATTCAGTTCTTGTAAAAGAATTATTGGATTTTCATGGGATGAATTACTTGTCTTCAAATGAATAAATAAATTAAAGATATTAAATTTCTTCCCAAAGTACAATGAAAAGTAGCTGAGATTAGTTTTTAAAGAGAGTAACTATTTAAAGTTAAAAAAACATTTATACTTTTCTCAGTTTCATATTCAATGCCAATTTAAAATATTTCTCCCCGATGGAAATTTAATGTACTAATATCTATAACCTAATTATAATTATTTAAAAAAAATAATAGAAAAAACATATGGTTTATTAATAATTTGTGCAATTTTGGTTTAACACACAAATGAAGTACTTAAAAGAAATCAAATTATCAATGCTTGATTGGAAAATTTGGCTACCTGATTTCTGTACCTGAAAATACTATATTAACTTTGATATAGAGTAAAAAATATCACTGAATGATTTGTAATCAGTAATTTGTATTGCTTCTGTATGATTTTAATGTAGTCTTTCAAATAAGGGTAAATATATCTATATTTTTATTTCTTAATAACTTAGTTCACATTCAATTTTGTATTTATTTTTAAAGTTATGGTAACCTGAAAAATGTTCATGAATAATTCACATGAAAGCATGTATTAAAAGTTTATTCCACAATGTATTAATTACAGTTATTTGTGTAATGCAATTCAGTCAATTGAAAAACTCCATATACAAAAGAAAATTTTTATTTCGAACAAAATTTCAACACTATATATGTACACATATAATTAACGATTTCTCATCCACAATATTAGTTCAATTAAAACAAATAGTAATAAAAACATTTATATAAATGCAATGATGTACATTGAAAAGTCACTAACAAATATTCTCTAAAAGACTAAAATTATAAGTACATTTAGCCTTATAAAAAACATCAGCTAGTATCTCAACCAAACAAAATTCTTATTATAAAACACAAATAAAAGTTAATTAAAAGAGTACTCTGAAAAAAAATAAGGAATGTATATAATCCCCATTTTTGTTCGGTTTGAAATTTCCAACAAAGCAGCCATAACACAATAAATATTTTCACATATTCTTACATTCAAATTAATATCTAAGGTGCAAAAAAATTACATTCAGGCATTTATATATAATTATTAACCTTTCAATTTGCTGTATTTGGTATAAAGTTGTACAAGATAACATTAGTTTTAGGCTTCTATCACTAGTTTTCCAAATATATCTTTTACAAACTATGCCACTTATTTGTAATAGTAAAATTAATACATTTTCTCATTTGAAAGTTCTAAACAAGGTATTTACATACATTTTATATATACGTGTATTACTTATCTTTAATATACATATATTAAATGTATTACCTTGCAGTAATTTACACTCCCCCCCCCCTTTATTTAAATATTCCCCATAATAATACTTAAAAATGTAAGGCAGGTTTTTGAACTTCCAAGGTGTAAATATGCAGTAGAGGAAACCAGGATAAAACAAAACACGTGTACACAAAAAGTGAAATATGATCAAAATTGCATCACATAAAGGTATAGATCCTTTTTTTTAATCCAAATTTAACTATAACTAGAAACAAGATTTTGGTATAAAAGAAATTCATTTTGGAAATCTAATGTTTTGCTCCTTTAACGTCATTAGGTTTGATGCACACACAATTCATGGTTTCATAAAAAGATACTATTCATTAAATTACAGATACAAATAAGACAGTAACACACAAGAAATAATGACACTTTAAAAAGATAGAGATTTATGCAAGATCAATATAAAATAAATTATTATAGAAGATTAACTAATGTTTTCCTGAAAAGAGAAACAAAAAAATTATAATTAAGTCTGATAACTCTATTTTTATTACTCTAAAAATTGGAAATTATAAGTGATATCATCAACAAAATAGTATAAATGACAGCGCAACACAGTAATTTTTTTTACATCTAAAATGTTAATATCTTTTTTAAAGTTATTTTTAATTTTTTTTCTTTAAAATCATTACATAATAAATATTATTAAAAAGATTAAAAAATAACTTAACAATCAAACAATCAATGATTGATGGATGCATTTTGTGTGTTTGAAGTTTTTGGTATTACACTAGTTTTATTCAGAATTATTTAAATTTACATGCATTCTTTTGACTTAGTTCTTGCTTTAATAGAATTCAGAAGTAAGTGTGAACCAACATTAATTAAACTTTTTGAGTGATAACTAACCCTACTCCTAATGTCATAGATCTATGTTTACATTTTGTGTTAGGCCATATTTACATAATTCAGAAGATGCTAAACTCAGACTTATTTGATAATGATCAAGTAGTTTGAGACAAAAAAAAGTACTTAGAATAATTATAGAAATTTTATTTAGATTTCTCTTTTTGCTACAACTACACATATGTGATGTATTTGAATTATAAATGAAGTATACTTCTTTCTAGATATAAAGAGGAATACATTAAAATACAGAATGTGTATTTTAGTTTTCCTAAACTGAAATTTTATTATGAATAATTCAATTTGAGACTGCTTTTAGTTATACCATTTGAAATTTCAAATGATATTTAAGCTTCTCTACCACGTCAAGGTAGCAGCCACAGAGAAGTGAATACAGTTGAGCCTCTACAAATGGGTATCTTTAGGATAGGGAACAAAATTAACTTCTGAAAAAATGTAATTAAGTTTTTGTTTGTAAATCACCTGTAATATATTTAGAATTAAACATGACTGAATTAACTATGACAATTATTTTAACGGGAAAGTGATTTCAAATAAGATATGAGTTTTTATTCAGTTAAGAAATCTTTAAGTTGTTACAATATCATTACTATTGAGACTTTAAATTTAATGTATATAACCAGCTCATTTTTATACAGTTATCCATTTGCAAAAGTTCAAATGTATCCTTTTTTTATTTTTATTTAAATCAACTAGTAGAAACATTGTAAACCTGGAGTTTTTACATACAGCAAACCTACAGTAAAAAGGAACATATATATTGCACATTACATATGCCAGAAAATTTTTTAAATGCCTACTTGTGAATCAGGAACTCTATATCTAAAACTGCCTATAATAAAAAGGAACATGCATGTATTGCACTTACACATAAATCGTTAGGAATTATTAAACTCCGAGTTAATCAGCATTGCACTATAATATTGCACTATGATCTAAAAACACATAAAAAATACAAATATTGCACATGCATACTGAAAAAAATAACGTTAAAATCAAAAATTAACATCTTAAACTGATTTTGCTGTCAAAACCAGACTTGTTGACATACTTTGACATTCTTCATGTGTAGGTTTTTTCAATGTAGTTGAGGTTTTTCGAGAAGTCGTCTTTTTTGTTGAAACATATCTCTGAGTCTTTATCTTTTTATTTGGTGGCTCCATATTCATGTTTTTCGATGCAATTTCTTGATTTGGTGTAGGGAATAACTGTGATGAATCAACAGCATTTCTTAGAAAACTTAAAATACTACCATAATGTTCTGGGGATGCTTTATCTACTAGTTGCATGCATTCTTTCTTAAATTCTTCCTTGGAAATTTCTGTCCTTGTAGATGTGGCCTTCAAATTATCCACATGCCCTTCTTTTTCCAAAATTTTACGATCTTCGCAAATAATCATCTCTTCATCTGTTAAATGTGAATGTCTGGAAAGTCTTTCTTCGTTTAAATTTTTGCTGCAAATAAAATGAATATGTTTGCACATATTCCACTGAACTACATTATCAATGCAAGTACATGTAAAATTATGCAAACAGTGGTTGCATTCCCTACACATCAAAATGCATTCTTTCGAGCACGTAACATTTTTTTTTAATAATATATATGTCCTTACCTTTTGTAGAGCAAACTGACCATTCTTCTTCATTGTTTTGAATGCATAAGCTGGTTAAACTTTGGCCAACTTTATGCCTTTTCCTCAGCTGAGCTATTTTTGACGATGCCTTACCTTTCTCCAAAGAAATAAGTCGATCAAATACTCGATCTCTTACAAATTTCATTAGATTAAATAATGCTTTATCGAGTCGCTTCACTTTTTTTCCTTGGAGGTACACATACTTAATCGTCCTATGCATACTTTCAATATGCATATTGGTATTTATTCCATACCACTTCCTGTGGCAATAGGCCCATACTTTCACTTCGCTTGCTGTATGTTTGTTCAAAATATCTTTTAAATTCTTTCATATCTTCCTTTTCATCAAACATCTTCAGTGCTTCTTTCAACATTATATCAAATGCTGCTTCATCTGTTTCTACTAAAAGACTTCGAACAATCTTGTAAGCTTCAACTTGAATTTCCTTCTTCGTTATTAATCTGGAAATACTACGTCTCCAACTTCTATCCACATGCCATGTACACAAAGTCTTTTCTCAGGAATACCAAAAAAAACAGTCTGTTGTCACGTCATCAAAACTTTTGGAGCAATACATGCATGTTCCTTAATAGCCGCAAATGCCAGTTTTAATGCTGTAGAATCTTGTCGATTGCTTAAAATGAATGCTGCTGGAAATCCCTCTCTCTTATCATCCAAAACTAACAATGTGGCTAAATCAAACCCATATGCGTTAATTCCGTGTGTGAAGTCCAAGCATATGGTATCATTTCCATAAAATTTTAACATATCTTTCTGCGAAGCATTCATAATTACAAGCAGAAAATCTTCTGCTTTCATACCAGGGTATAAATCCTCATCGAAAATGTTCTGGTCCTTAAAGAGAACTACAGGAGAATCTTCTCTGTTTCTCAGGCCTTCAACCCACTTGGTTACGCTCACTACATCATTTGTATCCAAAATACCATCAGAGCTTATGTTGTATTCTACTTTTATATTTTTTATATCTTGCCGTGTTATCAAATGAATTCTTTCCAGTTTCTCATTTACCGAATTTCTAATATCATCCTAGATAGCTTCGATAGGGATTTTATTTTCAAGTTTTCTCGCTATATCTTCTTTTTCTTCTCTTGTTATTTTCATCCGCCTCAAATTTATCCCATGTCCTACATGGGTTTTTGTGAACTCCACAGTCACTTTACTTTCAATGTCTTCATACACTTTCATCTTTGAAGGGCAATTTCCATTAATCTTGTTGCTACCCGCCATTTTCATATTTCTCTTCTTATCACCCGCAGTATTATAGTAACCATTGCGATGACAGTAAAAGTAGGCTATTGTTCCACCTGTTTTATCAGATTTACTTCCAGTATTCTTAACATACAATGAAGTAGTTTGTTTTTCAATTGTTTCTTTCCATAACTTGAAATCTTCTAAAGTGTTAAAATTATGTGTATCCTTTTCTATTGTGATATTATGCGCTAAATCAACATGATCCTCCAATGCTTTTTTAGAAATTAGTTCTACACTACAAATATTACATCTTACCTGTTTATTTATACTTACCTTATGAATCAATATTGCATGTCGGTATAAGTTAGAAACTGTAGAAAAGGTCTTATCACATTCAACACACTTAAAAATACCCATAGTTAAAATTTTCAAGGAATAGACTAAAAAGAAAAACTGATAATGATAACGCACACAAATTTATGCAAAAAAAAGTGTTTATTTTCGATACCCACAAAGAATTCCGCCAACTATCCTTTATTACTGAAAAAAGATAAAACAAAATTATTATTTTATGGATTAAATTTTCTTAATAATAGATTACTGCATGTTTGACACTAAAATCAATTAGTTATTTATTGCGTAAAATATATTTTAAATTGCATTGCATTGATTTTAGATTACTGTATGTTTGACACTAAAATCAGTTCCTATTTAATCAAAATATAGTTTAAATTGCATTTTCGATAAGCAAAAGAGAAATCAATCTGAATTCATCCATAGCCTCAAAGAAAACACGCGGTTTTTATTTTTAAAAAGTGATTCATTATTCTTTAGTAAAAAACAATACGGAATTAGTTTTTAAAACAATGTTGATGTTTAATAATAATTATTAAATAATGAGGGGGAAAATACATACCGCCAGCCAAAGAAAATTCGTTTTTCTCAATCCAAAATTTTACACGGTCACACTCACTACTAAGATGTGAAAAACAATATTCAAAATTTTTCCCTTTTGCTAGTGAGGGGAATTTTCCCTGTCCCTCACGATGTCAGCGCCCCCTGGTGATTTCAGTTACTTTAACAATAGGATTTTTCCTGTCGCTATTGGCTTTACCATTACAGTATTGTCTTGGACCGGAAGTGTAACTGTACGAAACACTGTAGTATCGTCAGAGAGAGTTTGGATCTGGACAAGCGTGTGTCCCCATTTTCGATGTCCAATCCTGGACTATGTAAACTTTTCTTATTTTCACTTATTCTCACTAAATGTGTCTTGTAATTGTCTAAGTGTCTGTTCTTTGTAACTGTGCTATCTTGTATCATTAAATATATTAATTTACCCCGAGATTCTATTAATTACTTTTGGTTACCCCAAGTAATGACGCAAGCGGCAGCTACAATTGGCGCCTAAACGTCGGCCCGACCCCAGCTCTCTCTCGCTTTTTTCCCCCCACAGCCTTAGGGGTGGAAGTGTTTGTCATCCCGACAATAAAAGGATTCGCACCCTGCGAATGAATATTTTCATCCGGAAAACCTGTTAACAGATAAGTGTTGTTATTCTAAATAATCATGCTCTGTTATTGTGTGTGTGTATAAGATTATTATTATTCGTAGTATATATTGTGTGTTACAGGTAAATAACATAATGGAATTTAAAGTTGATATTCATTTGTCAGTTTTCCTAATCTTTTGAAAACAAAATTTTCATTCTATCGGTTGATCTGATTAAAGCTAGTTGAAGGTTAATTATTTATGGGAGCATATTTTCTTCCTAATTAAGAATTTTATGCTAATAACACGTATATGGTTTTGTTATCAAGAAATTATTGCAATTCTTATAATAATTTTTTTTCCTGTTCTTTTTATGCCTAACATAAAAATAATTCTTTTGAAAGTATATGATTGATTACGAAGTATTACTATATAACATTTGAAACCTTGTATGTTATTGATAAAGTATTTACATTTCTGTTTTTACTTAAAATTTTTGGAAAATATTTTCAAGTACTTCTACTAAGTGTAAACAAGTTTGTACTATTGATAACTTCAGAGTGAATGAATTAAATTATGAACGGTATTTCTATTTAAACGTATTTGAAATGTTTTATAAATCCATTTCATGTTGACTGCTGAAACTCCTTTTGATTAATAATGAATATTATATAAATATTATTATTTTGGTTTTGATGTACTAAAATAGAAGATAGTTAATATTGAAGAATTCGTTTTATTTTAATCTCATTAATATTGATTTGTAAATTAATTATCACATTTGAAATTAGAGAATTTTATTGTCATTCATCAAGTGTGCATTATAGTATAGAGTATTTTTTTTATATGTAAAGAAATTTTCAGATACATCAGTATTGTTTAACTATAATATTTCCAAAGTGTTTTCTGATCATTTTTATGATATATGTATTTTTTTGGCAAAAACTTTGAAAAAGTTTTTTACTTTGATTATGTATTAAAAATGATAAAAACGAAAATATTTTTATCTTTCCTTTTTGTGATTCATGAAATTTTTTGAATTGTATATTATAAGAAAGCAAGATATTATTTTTTGTGGCATAATACTGTACTATTATTCTGTTAGTAATATTTTGTCAAATTTAATTTTGGTCTGTTTATATATAAAATTTAAAAATCAAAGTTTATATTTGTAATTAATTCAATGTGGAAAAATTTGAATCATGTTTCCAACCAGGGGGAGGGCCCCCATCCAATAGCAACGACTTCCATAGAAAAAGTATAGACCATCCTGGTCATGAAAGGAGTGCCGCCCCGGCAATCAAAGACTCCTGTTATAGAAAAGTGTATAGACCACCCTGGTCTCAGAAGAAGTGCCGCCCTGGCCATCAAAAAAATCCTGTTACAGGAAAAGTTTATAGACCACCCTGGTCTCAGAAGAAATGCCGCCCTGGCAATCAAAAATTTCCTATCGTAGGAAAAGTATATAGACCACCCTGGTCTCGTATGAAGTGCTACCCGGCAATAAAAAAATCCTTTTATAGGAAAAGTTTATAGACCACCCTGGTCTCGGAAGAAGTGCCACCCTGGCTGTTGTGAATAAAAAGGATTTGTGTTAATGAGTGGCTGCATGGCGCCACGTTTTTGTAACTGTGAAGTGGTTCTGTGACGTCAGTATGCTCTGTATATAAAACGGGTGAAGCAATCACGTGTACTTGCTCGCTCGGCAGTTCTTAATAAAGTTAGTTTCTTTAAATTGCTGGCTGATGAATGAATCACTTTCCACCAACGCCAAGCATCTGGTAGATGCAGCCCACAGAACTTAAGAATTAATTGTGTTCCTAACATAATTAGTGGCGCCCAACGTGGGGCGAGGCTGTTTGTTGGAGGTGAAACTGAAACCGAATCACGAACTATTGAACTTAGAAATTTTCGAACTATAAAGATGGAAGTAACTGCGTTGAAGGCGCAAAGAAAAGGGCTGAGAACAGCATTTTCTCTCAGTCTGAAGAAAATTGAAACCGAATTGAGGAAAGAAGACATCGATATGAATCTACTTTCGATTCTGAAAACTCAAATCATGGATAAATTCCAGAGACTTGACTCTTGTCAGAATCAAATTTCTGAACAACTCTTGGAAATGAAAGATGCCGAGCAAGAATATTTGGATGATATGGAAGACGCAGAAAACTACCGTGACCGCTATATCGAAATGTATTCCCGAGTAGATTCGAAAATACAAGAAACTGCTATTCCAACCGAAACTGAAAAGAGAAGTTTTAAATTACCTAAAATTGAATTGAAAAAGTTCAGTGGCAAAGCTAAAGACTTTTTGGCCTTTTGGAGTCAATTTCAGAAAATTCATAATGATAAAAGCATCGCGCCGGAGGACAAGATGCAATATTTATTGCAATCCGTAGAAACAAAATCGAAAGCAGAACGATTAGTGTTGAGTTTCCCCGCGACGGCGGAAAATTACCCTAAAGCCATTGATCAATTGAAAGAGAGATACGGCCGTGAAGACTTGCTCGTACAAATTTACGTACGTGAACTGTTAAGTTTAGTTATGAAGAACGCTGCGTCTGGAAGAACGAAAACTGATTTGTCCGCCTTGTACGACGAACTCGAAGGAAAATTACGATCGTTGGAGAGCCTTGGACGAACGCAAGAAAAATATGGAGACTTTCTAACACCGTTGGTAGAATCCTGTTTACCCGAGGAAGTCCTGGTAGCCTGGGAAACAAAACGGAATAATGAAACAGAAGCCAAAGGATCACGGACTCTAGAACATTTAATGACTTTCCTTCGCCTGGAAGTTCAAGGGGAAGAAATGGTGCAACTGGCTAAATCCGGTTTCGGCCCTACTATCCAAATGAGAGATCCTCCAACCGAAAGGATGAAAACAACTGAATTAATGACTGCATCAGCACTGGTGAGTTCTGAAAGTGCTTCAGGTAAGAAAGTTAATAACTGTATTTTTTGTGAGAAATATCATCCGAGTGAAAAATGTTATAATGCTAGAAAAATGTCTTTTATTGCTAAGAAACAATTATTATTAAGAAAAGGTGCTTGTTTTATATGTTTAAATAGATCTGGTCATTTAAGTAAAAATTGTGATGTTAAACATACCATTAAGTGTTCTAAATGTAATTATTCCCATTTTGAAATTATGTGTCCAAAATTAGATAAAAATTATGATCAAAAATGTTCCATAGAAACTGAGAATTCTCTATCAAGTAACTGCAACAGAAACGAAAGTATTTACTTTCAAACTCTCTGCGTTTTCATTCGGATCAAGGGTCGGGAAAAGAAAGTGCGAGTTCTAATTGATTCCGCTTGTGAAAATAGCTATATCAGTGAAAGTGTTACTAGTATTTTAAAGGCCAATCCACTTAGAGAGGAAACTATAATTCATTCTCTCTTCGGGGGAAATGAATCGAAACCTAAGCATCACGGTGTGTTTTCTATTGAGGTTAGTGATTTAAAACGCTCTTATGTATGTAGTTTTGAAGCGCTATCGGAAAAGAAAATATGTGGATTTATTTCTAAGATTGAGGATAAGCGTATTCTAAATGAGTTAAAGATTAAGGAAATTATTTTATCGGATTTAAATTGTAAGGAAACTGAAATTGGACTTTTGATTGGGGCTGATAATATAGGAAAATTATTAACTGGGAACTTAATAGAATTAGATTCTGGCTTAACAGCGATTGAAACTAAACTAGGATGGACGGTAATTGGAAAATTAAGTTCAAACGTTAAAAACGAGATGTTAACGATATCGTCGTTGCATGTAAGGAATGTTAGTGTTAAATAATTATGGGAGCTAGATGTTTTAGGAATAACTGATCCCTTACTTAATGAAAATACTAGAGAAAATTTTGATTTAACCGATTTTAAGAATAAAATGAAAATTCTTCCCGATGGAAGATATGAAGTGACACTCCCATGGAAATGTAACTCTGAGAATTTACCCAGTAACAAAGAACTAACGTGGAAAAGGCATTTACGGATGATAAATAAAGAAACGGTAAATTTTTTGATGATTATAAAAGTGTGTTTAGGGAGTGGGAAGATTTAAATATCATTGAACGTGTGCCGGAGGTAGAATTGAACAATGAATGTCATTATTTACCTCATAGGCCAGTGATTAAATTAGATAGTGCGACAATGAAAATACGTCCAGTATTTGACGCCTCCGCCCATGAAAAAGGGAAACCATCTTTGAACGACTGTTTATGTAAAGGCGTAAACCTTATTGAACTAATACCTGACATTTTAGATCGTTTTAGAATTTATCCAATTGGAATTGTAGCCGATATTGAAAAGGCTTTTTTGATGCTATCTGTTGCACCGAAAGATAGAGATTATCTCAGATTTTATTTCCCATGCAATGAAAAACAATTAGTGTACAGACATTGTCGAGTTGTATTTGGGGTGTCTTCCAGCCCTTACTTATTGAATGCATCTATTATGCATCTTTTAGAAAACTGTAGTCCTGAATATAAGGAAGTTGCACAAAAGTTAAAATCTTCTTTTTATGTTGATAATTGTGTAGCTGGTGTTTTCAGTGTTGATGAAATAGAGATATTTATTGAGAAGGCTAAATTAATTATGTCGAAAGGATGTTTTAATTTACGTACTTTTGAGAGCAATGTGGCAAGTAGAAGTGTTGATAAACACTCAGGCGAAACTTTTATTTTGGGTATCATTTGGGACTTGGATAATGATGTTTTGAAATGTTGCACGAATTTCGAATCATTAACGTGCGAAACGAAAATAACCAAACGATTAGTTTTGTCTACTGTACAAAAAGTTTTTGATCCCATTGGGATGTTGGCGCCGTCTACATTGCTTCCCAAATTAATACTACAGGAACTATGGGAAATGAAAATTGCATGGGATCAGGAACTACCTCAGAATATTGTAAATAAATTTATGAAATGGTATAAGGAAATTCAAATTTTAAAAGATGTAACTGTGCCACGTTGTATGAAAATTGATATTTTAACTGAATTGCATGTATTTGTTGATGCAAGCAAGGGGTCATATGCGGGTTGCGTCTTTGCTCGATCAATAGTTGATTCTAGAGTTAGCGTAATTCTCATTAGAGCGAAGTCTAGAGTCGCTCCTCTCAAACCTTTGAGTATACCGCGTTTGGAACTAATGGCTTGCTGTATAGGTGCTCGACTTTTAAATTCTATTTTGAAAGCGCTTAATATGCCGGACTTGAAAGTTACTCTTTGGTCCGGTTCTACAACAGCACTTTGGTGGATTAAGAAATATGGAAATTGGTCAGTTTTTGTAGCTAATAGGGTAAAGGAAATTAGACAACTGACTCAAATTCAATCATGGAAATATGTCCCAGGAAACATGAATATCGCGGATTTACTATCCCGTGGTTGTTCTCCACAAGAAATGCTTAATTCTAGATGGTGGGAGGGGCCATCCTGGTTGAAACAAAATTCCGAATATTGGCCAGATGGTGAAATCAGTTGCGAACCTCAAGAAGTTAACGTGGAGATAAAGAAAACTAGAAATGCGAATGTTGATCTAGCAAACGATGCACCCCCCTTGCTTTTATGTAATGTGTCTGATTATGATAAAATGATTAGAGTATTTACTTGGGTTTTAAGATTTGTAAATAATTGTCGCAAAGACTGTAACAAATGTAAAGAACATGAAATCTCTGTTGCTGAAATTGAAAATTCTGAGAAACAATTGATTCGTTTAACTCAGACATATTATTTACCTGATGTTGAATCTTTAAAATTTGTTACCTTTATTGATAATGATAATATTTTAAGGGTTAAGTCTAAAATAACTGAAAGAAATGATGAAAGTTCTTTTTTGTATCCTATATTGTTACCTGATAAATGTGAATTTACAAAACTTTTGATTAGATCTATACACAAAAAGAACTGTCATGCTGGAATCCAAATAATGCAATCATTAATTAGAGAAAGGTTCTGGATTATTAGATCTAGAAAAACTATTAGGAGTATTTTAAATAAATGTGTTATATGTGCTCGTTTTAAAGTGAAATCATTGTCAAGCGGACCATCACCTTTACCACCAGACCGAGTGACTGATTGCGCGATATTTGAAGTTGTAGTAATTGATTTAGCTCGACCTTTGTTTTTAAAAACTGGCGAAAAGGTGTGGATTGCATTATTTACTTGTGCAGTCTATCGCGCGCTCCATCTTGAATTAGTAAATTCTCTGTCTTCTGATGCCTTTTTGCTAGCCCTTAGGCGTTTCATTGCCAGGCGCGGGAGGCCCAGGATAATTTACTGTGATAACGGAACCAATTTCCGGGGTGCTTTCAATGACCTTGCGAAATTGGATTGGCATAAGATATCGAGAGAAACATCAACTCAAAAAATAGTTTAGAAATTTATACCACCCACCGCGGCATGGTGGGGAGGCTGGTGGGAAAGGTTGGTTCGCCTTATTAAAGAATTATTGAGACGTTCTCTTGGAAAATCAATATTGACCTATGAAGAATTGTCAACAGTAATTTGTGATTGTGAATTTTTAATTAATAGTAGACCTTTAACTTACATATCTGAAGATCCACAGGAATTGATCCCTCTCACTCCTGCAATGTTTTTAATAGAAAATCGCTGTTCCGATACTACCGATTTTGACGAATTAAATTCGCGAGACTTAAGAAAAAGAATGAAATTCAGAATTAAACTTTTAAGTAATTTAAGGCAACGTTTCAGGAAAGAATATCTAGGTGAGCTAATACAAAAACAGAATGGTAATCGGGTACGTGAGCCCCGAGTTGGGGAAATGGTCTTAATTGGGAACGACAACAAGAAACGTTTGTCTTGGCCTATAGCTAAAATTATAGAATTAATCCCTGGTCGAGACGGGGAAATTCGCACAGTTCGGCTTAAAACTCAACATGGAACAGTAATACGCTCGGTACAACGCATCTTCCCTTTGGAAGTACAAGTGATTGCAAATAATGCTAAGGGGTTGAAAGAGGAATCAAATTCTGTTCAATGTACTAAACCTGAAAATGTCTTGAATACTAATGATGTAATTGTGAGAAAATATACTTCTTCAGGAAAATTGATTAAAGAACCAAAGAGACTGGATCTATTGAATTATAAATGTTATAAGTTTGAGACTCTCCCCAAGTCTCAAAGGTGGGAGTATGTTGTGAATAAAAATTATTTGTGTTAATGAGTGGCTGCATGGCGCCACGTTTTTGTAACTGTGAAGTGGTTCTGTGACGTCACTATGCTCTGTATATAAAACGGGTGAAGCAATCACGTGTGCTTGCTCGCTCGGCAGTTCTTAATAAAGTTAGTTTCTTTAAATTGCTGGCTGATGAATGAATCACTTTCCACCAACGCCAAGTATCTGGTAGATGCAGCCCACAGAACTTAAGAATTAATTGTGTTCCTAACACTGGCAATCAAAGAATCTCTGTTATAGGAAAAGTTTATGGACCACCCTGGTCTCAGAAGAAGTGCCACCCTGGCAATCAAAGATTCCTGTTATAGGAAAAGATTATGGACCACCCTGGTCTTAGAAGAAGCTCCTCTAAGGAAAAGAGGACGCTCCAAAAAAAAGAGTACCTCCTGTTTCCGAGCCGAGACGTCAACGGAACCAGAGTAACGCACCCAGTCTGTAACGCACGGTATAGTTCCAAGACCGAAATATAGGTGCCGCCATTACAGTATTGTCTTGGACCGGAAGCGTGACTGTACGAAACACTGTAGTATCGTCAGAGAGAGTTTGGATCTGGACAAGCGTGTGTCCCCATTTTCGATGTCCAATCCTGGACTATGTAAACTTTTCTTATTTTCACTTATTCTCACTAAATGTGTCTTGTAATTGTCTAAGTGTCTGTTCTTTGTAACTGTGCTATCTTGTATCATTAAATATATTAATTTACCCCGAGATTCTATTAATTACTTTTGGTTACCCCAAGTAATGACGCAAGCGGCAGCTACAGTAGGTATAATCCAAAACCATTTGAAAAATACAATGGTTTGTGCAGTAAAGTAGCTTAAAGAATGGTGCATTCCATCTTATGTCAAAGCGGTACAAGTAATAAATTTTTCTTAAATCGAAAAACCTTGTATAGTTGATTTTTCATAATTTTTACAAGTTCCATAAGTAAACAATCATTAGCTGCATAGTTATTTATATTAAAATTTTAACATTTACATGCAACATAAATACATTTAAGAAAAAAACGTTTAACAAAAGGAAACTGTATTTCTTTTTTAAAAAAAAGGTATAAAGTATTCATTCAGTTTTGAAATCCTAGAAATATTATGTAAGTCAATTATTTCTTTGCTACTTTCCATAATAAATGATTCTGTTGTAGCTAAGTTCATCAAAATCGTTTCCTTCAACCCCCCCCCCCCACATAAGTTATACTAGAATCCTAAGAGGGTTTTCAGATAAAAATATAACTTAGTTCTTCGTTTTGCTAGCTATTTTTATAATGCTTCATACTCAGCTTAAATATTAATTTTTTTTAAATACTATTAAAACTTCAATATTTTCGCGATTTATACTTTTGTATTACTATTTAAAAAATTTTCCAGATGTGCTAACTTTTGAAGACTTTCAGAAATATATAAAACTTTCAGCTAATTGATGAATTGAGCCTTCACATAACAAATAGCGATCTTACATCGATAGATTAAATCAGTCGCATTAAAATAGAAAGATAGCTTTTTATTGAACCTCGTAAAAAAGTTTGTTAATGTCTCTGTCTCAATTGCTACTATTACTTATTCAAAACTTGCATAAAGACTTCTATTTTTCTTTGGTGATCTTTTTAACAATCACATCGTTCTGATTTTTTAAAAAATGTATTAAAATAATTTTATATTATTATACTAATATTTTATTTTAGTAAAATGGTGAAATTCCGTAGAACTATTAATCTTGGGAAGGGTTTTATTTGAAAAGTAAGAAGATATTTCTGCAAAATAAAAGATTCGCAATAATATACTTTAGTATTCTAATGATATATTCAGGGCCGATCCTAGCAGGTGTGCAGCGCGTGCACCGCACGAGGGCGGCCAATACAAGGGGCGGCCGCAGGCCGCCTATAATTCTATAGATCAAGCAAAAATTTTTGCGAATTTATCAAAATAATTTTTTTAAAAAATCGAATAAACATGTTGAATAGTTATTGAAAAATCAACATAAGTCCGGATTTCCCGATAGCATAACATAGTTCAAGAAATCTAGAGTTAGTGTAGAGTTCACTAGTCCATTCTCCATTAATGCCTACTCTTTATACACATCCTCCATTTCATAATTAAAATTCGAGGCAGAGCCGGCAATACCGCAATAGAGAAAGTATTTCTTTGTTTATCAGTGGAACTAGTGGTGCATTGGATCGATGCTTAACAAAGGCATCTCAAAAATGATTTTTGCGAAAGTTACTTTTCGAAAGCATCTAATATGGTTTATATTACCTCTAAGACACGAGTGTGTAAATTCAATATGCATTTAGGGAAGTTAAAAGTTTTCAATTTAATAATAGCTTTACAATTTTGAAAAACAAAATAGTTGAAAGAAGTGATTTTTGTGTCAATTGTTTTACAACGCTTATAAACAATGCCCAATTTCCTTTCTAGTGTAAGTGTTGTATTTCTATTAAACGGCAGTTTCTTGTTGCTTTACTTGGTATCAAGTTATTTGAGAAAAAATCTTGCAGCTTCTTTTGATTAAATTATTTTTATTGGCAATGCCTGCTGGGAAAACACTTCATCTACTATTATTAATGCTAGCGAAATTCTTAATTTCATTTTTATGTTGTATGTACTTAATGGTACTTTACTACTATAGTTAAAAAAATGCGGGTTTTATGCATTTTCTTAAAACCCTAAATGTTACACGACAGCATATAATCAAATAGGCAAATCAAGAGATTCACAATGTAATTTCGACCCACTCCTCTGTTCTTTTGCAGGGTTTTTTTTTTAAATAATTATAATAATATTGTATCATTTTCATGCTTATTTTTTGTGCCGTTTTCTCTCTATCCCGTGTTAAATCGAACCTCGGTAATCACTAAAGTTTACTCAGGAAAACTTGTACACATACATGTAAGTAGTATGTAGCTTTACTTTCCTCTGTTCTCTGCGTGAGTGAATTTAAATGGCGCCCTGTTCAGTTACACGAAGGCTTTTAGCGACGAACCTCGTAATTTTGAACCACGGTCAAATGACGAAGACGACGCCCGAGATGGCATCCCCTCTCCTAACTACCACACCAAGGGAGGACTTTTGAGCTCTCGACAGATTTGACGTGCATCGCTCCCCTACACGGCGGCTCTTCAGTGGTACTGGACTCGAACTCATGACATGCCAGCCACGAGTCTGCTACCTTGACCACTAGGCTAACAGTGCCACTTCCTATTTCTGCAGAGCATGATAAAGGGCTGATGTTAAAGTAGCTTTGTATATTTAAAAACTAATATATTTTTACTTGATATAGTCCAATCAAAATAGGACCCTCGGTGTTTTTTTTTTGTTGTTGTTGTTGCACCAAGGCGTTTGGTTACCTAGCTACGCCCCTGTTATAAAACTCTATATTAAATAAAAAATATTAATAGTGTATTTCCAATCCGAACAGTCTGGAGAGTAAAATGTCAAATCAGGTGTCATCCTCCTCAATTCATTGTGATTTAAAATTACGAAGTTCGTCACCTCTATACCCCTCACGTTGTTTCGAAGTGCGATATTAACAAAACAAAAGACCAGCCAACGAAATTCAATCAGAAATAAAAGAAAAATCTATTTGTTTACTATTTTTATAATATTAGTTTCTGTTCACATCTATATTTTTTATTGCAGAGAGCGTAATTACTGTTGGATATTGATTAGGTTTGCTTTAAAACGTTTCTAGCCTTCTATAATAATTTTTAAAAATATTTTTCAAAAATTAATTTTTACAATGTATAAAGGTACTTTCCCTCCTTACGTGTTTTTAAAAAATTTATATTTGGGGGGGGGGATAAGTTTTTTAAAAACAATGAGTTTAATTAATGATTTTAAAACATTCATTTTTTAAGTAAGCAATTTAAAAAAGAACCAGCAAAAAAGTAAACAAAAAAATTCATATTTTTTAGAAAATGTAAAATATATTTATGTATATATGTACTACTTCCATGGTCATTTTGCTTTGACCTTTTATCTCGCTATAATCTTACATGAAGTTTTCACACACTGTAGAATAGTTATAAAAATAGACTTCTAATATAAGCATGACTTCGATATAATTTTTTTTTAGATGTATATTTTTCATACAATAATATTTCCATTAAATTTCTCATTAAAAAATTGCGTGGAAAAACCTAATAAAAGTGTAATAATGATAATATTTGATGTACAGCATAAGACATACATAATAGCAATCATTTTTCAGTATTGATTAAAATGTATATTTTTATGTTATTAATATTTTACAAAAATTCAAAAAAAAATTATTAACCCGTTTACATTTAAAATATTTTGCGTTGTAATATAATTAAAATATTCGTTCTAATCAAGATATAGAGTTAAAAAATATCTAGCCAAAAAGAATAAATCAGGGGAAAAGAAATGAGAAGAAGTATGAAAAAGCATTCACTTTGAAATAAAGGTAAATAGTGAAAGAGAAAAAAAAGAACGACAAATTAAATTTACATTCAACCATTATTTTGATTAAATTCTTTTTGTTTTTAATAGAAAGGACTGAGAATTATTGGAGTAATCCAATATCATCCATTTTCAGTTTTCATGTCCTTAATTTAAAGTTACTGAGTTACACACAGCAAAGATTTTGCCACTTTCTTCTAGTAAACTAAGGTAGTGATTTTCCCCTTTTGTGAGCATAATTTGTGTGTCCAGGCATAGAATGTTCAATAATACATTAAATTTGAAATGGGCTGTGGAAATTATCTAAAATCTGAACTTTAAAATAACTTCAGCAATAAGTTTTAAAATTTTAATTAATCCTGAATTGTACACAATTTATTAAAATGCTTTTAAAATTTCAGAAATATAATCCCTGAGTTAGAGTTGGAAAGACAGTAGTGTTTTAAAAAAGAAATTTAAAAACTGCATTCACATATTTGTTTAAATAAAATAAAAGAAACTGAATACACAAACATTTCAGTCAACACTGAAGTTGTAAAAATCACAGCTTCCTGTTGTGAATGTGTGGTGGTGTGGAATTTAGGAGAATGAAATGTTATCTGATTAAATCCTCCACATAAAAAGTATACAAAGATAGCATGTCAAGTTATTGAGATTTTATACATATATTGATAGAAATTTTATACATATGAAACAATTTTTAAAAAAATTATTCAACACACACACATCAGTAAATTATAACATCAAATACTTCCTCACTAAATTTTATACATATTGAAATAAAAAAATAGTTAAGGGAATAGTGAGCAAATATTATTCCTTCCTATCAAAAATGCCATTTCAAAATGAATAGCTGCTTCAATATAAAGATTTTGAAGTTCAAAATGTAATAATATATATAGAGAGATTTTTTTACAAATAAATTATTTTATTATAGTTACTGTGGTGTGGAGGTAGTATGTTGGTCAAGAAATATTTATACCAAAATAAATAATTTTTGTTTTATTTTTTAATAATGATATATTTTTAATACTTATATAAAGAACAAATTAAAATTCAGTATTCATTTTTTTAAAAAAATAATAAATTTGCAACCCTACTAAATTATTTTGAAGTACCTTCATATTTCTCAACAGCATGAATATTTTTCAGAGCATCTTTTTCTATTATGATCTTATTTAAGTCAGGGCAGTTTTGTTACAAAAGCTGCTGAATTGTTCATGGTGCTAAATACTGGCTAAGTTGCAGTCTTAGTGCCAGGAAGAAAAAATGGGGAACTCTGACAGCTTTAAACATTTGAACAATTATAACTTCAGGTTCTTATTAAAATATGCAGTTATATTTCCATCTACCTCTGAAATTGGCACATCTTATTGGACTAGGAGAAGGCATTTCTGGACAGTGTAGCATTGATAATTAAAAAAATATATGCTATAAATTTGGGACTAAAACCGAGTAGTGAAAAATTGGAGCAAGCACTGAACATTTGGAACAGTAACGGGAAATTTGGGATAATGTACAATCAAGTTGAAAGGAAATTATTCAAGGAATTAAACATGAGAAAGAAAAAATTTATTAATTTTTTTTTAACAACCCCCAAATTAAAAAAAAAAAGGAGGAAGAAAACTTATACATTTTTCTTCATTGAAATAAAATTTTCAGGAAAAATCAATCTCATTTTTTAAAACAAATATTTAATTTGTATATCTCAATACATCAAATTCAAATTTTTATTTTCAATAAATTATAATTCAATGAAAGAAAACAGCCACTGTCATCTAATAATATATTCTTATTATTAGAAATCTTATTTTTTTAAAAAAAGAATTCTGTAAGAAAAAAAATTTTTTTTTTCAAAACCTTTAACAAAACCTTGTTTTTACTGGAATATGTGTTCCAAGCAAAATATACATTAAGGTATTTTGAAAATTTAGCATTATTTTCCTGCCATTAATAGTTAATTTTGAAGTACTGAAAACTTATTTTAAAATTATCTCTACTCAATATAGCTTTAAAAAAATAATAATACTGTTTCATGAAATTTACTTTAAAAAAAGTACATCAATACTACTGATGATTGAAATGATTATAATACTATACTTTTTAATAATTTTTTAAAAATGTTTTCAGTTTTATACTACAGAATTTTAAGTTTAATCACGTTTTAAGCATAGCTGAAATATGAATCTTATTGTGAACAATGGTTATAATGAATTTTGAGCAAAGTAAGAACAGAACTGAAAAATAAATTATCCCCTTTATATATTAGCTAAATTACAATATAAACATAATTTTGGATTGTTTTTTAACTGAAAAATTATATGGAATTCAAGTCAATTTTTGTTTAGCAGAAGCTGAAAATAATCAGTTCCATTACACATACAATTCTTTTTTTTTTTTTTAAATAAAATTTCTAATTTTCTTTTGAAACAATTGGTATTTTTTAAAAGTAAAGAGATCTCGTTATATTTAAACATGAAATAAAAATTGTTGAAATTTATTAAAATAGTATTAAATATATAAATAAACTTAAGTTTTAAAAAATTTTCTCTCTTATCTTTATTTATTATTACATACTATGTTTACTTTCTATAAATCTATTTATATATATATATATATATATATATATATAATTTAAGTTTTTACATTTTATTTTTTTCAATAAAACTATTTTCTACTTATACTGTGTATTTTCATATACTGTTATTTTGAAAATTTTTACGATTAAACTTTTTTATAAATGCTATATATACATATTTATTTATATGTAAGTATTTCTAATATCTTCAAAAAACTCTATTTTTGACTACTCTTTATTTTAATGTTAAAAAATCATATTTGATTTACACAGATATGCTAATAAAATTTTAAAAAATGAAAAGCTTATTTTGACTGCAAAATTTATTTCAATAAAAAATTATTAACAAATTTTTTTCGTTTATTTTTCTTTAAATGTTGAAGCTTTTTAGATAAAATATTAATAAAACTTTTCAACTTCTCTCAATTGTTATTTTTTCTATAATTCCTTTGAATCGAATTATGTATGCACTGCCAGTTTTCATGAGCAGCTTGACCACTAGGTCGTGGTAGCTTAATAGTCAAGGTCACCCACTCGTAGCTGGCGTATCATGAGTTTGAGTCTGGTACCACTGAAGACCCGCCGTGCAAAGGTGGCCGATGCACGTTAAATATGTCGAGGGGTCCAATTCCTCCCATTGGTGTGGTGTGGAAGTTAGGAGAAGCGGGTGACGGCTGAGGTGTCGTCCTCAAAACATGACCATGGTTCAAAATTATGAGGACCTTCACCAATAACGTTCGTACAGCTTTATAGTGCGATGTAAATATAACTCTCTTACTTTCTTGAATAATGTTATTAACAATTTTTACATTTGTTTTAATTTAAAATTTATTGTTTGATATTTCATTATTGGAAATGATATCTCTACACATTTTTAAGAGGAAGAGGATGACGGAAGATGGTACATCCTTCCGTAACTGCCACACCACATTCACAATAAGAGTCAAAATAAGAGTGATAAGAGTCAAAATTAAATGTTATCATCCTTTGCATTCGGTTTTTCAAAATGTATTTATACAAATACAAAAGTAGCTTTAATGTTATTCTTAAAAATGCAGCTATCTTTCCAATATAAAATTTGGGAATATTTCTACAAAATTCTATATTCCTTTTTTTTTTTTTTTCAAAAGCTGCCGCATAAAATATACGTTCGTGTTCTATATGTTTTCTCAAATTTTATTTTTAAAATTAAAGGGGCTTTGTAGTTTTTATTATTTAAATACATTTAAAAAATTTTATTTCATTTTTTAGTTAATAAACTATGTACAGTTTGAAAATAATTAATTTTTTATGAGTATTGCTGGCTGCGAAAGCTGTATAAAAATTCAAATTTGCAATAATTATCGAGTAATTGTCAATTTAATTGATATTGTCAAATTTACTTCATTATTGAATTTTTTTATGCAGGAATAATTGTGCTTCAGAATGAGGAAAACTTGCCGTTAGCTTGCCACAAGAAAGAAAGAAAATTTTTACTACCACTTTGGAACACTTATTACCAACAAGAAAATTGAATGCAAATGTTATTGAATTTCATTGCTTCAACATTTTCAAATGAAGATTATAATAAAAAGGAAATATATTAATTAATGAAGATGGATATCTTGACTTTATAATTTCAGACAAAGCTTTAATTTCAATCCAGATAGTAAAGAGTATTTTAATTAAAGTGCAATTCAATGGTTTTTTTTTTATATATATCAAACACAAATCCATTTATTTTGTTAAATAGATTTATAGTGTAAGTATAGGAATTTTTTGTGTATCTGAATCCAACTTATTGGGATTCCTCATTAACTTCAAATATAAGAGAATGTATTCATTACAAGTAATTCTTAGCAGTGGCGTACACACACATACAAGGGGAGGGTTTGAGAGTTTACAATCCCCCTCCTTATACGTGTTTTTTACTCCCCCCCCCCGAAAAAAAGAGGTATGTGCACGCCACTGATTCTTAGACTGAATTATAAAACGAGTTTAAAAGTATTATATATTTTCTTTTCAACATGGTATAAATATTCAGAAAGAATTCAATTACTCCTTTCAACAGAAAAAAAAAATTAGATTTTCACGTAAAAGAAATTAAATTTATACTTTAATTTTAGTTTTTTAAATGTATCGTTTATGTATTCCCTTTCCCATAAATTTCAAAAATTTTGCTAAAAAGTGAAAAAATATGTACACAATGGCGCACACAAGGGGGAGACCCCCCCCCCAAAGCCCTTGAGTTTTTTTCAGTTGATGATAATCCTATATGTATATAATGCAAAATTTAATTAAGTACTTGTAATTAACAATTTATTTTATTAACTAATGCTAACTATTGATTCAGTAATGTATTTTTTACTGTTTTTTGTTAACAAAATCAACAAAATCAGAAGAATTAATTGGTTTTGTCTTGAGGTATGATGCAAGTTGGGGAACTTTCAACAATGGACCCTTCCCCCCTTGAAAAATGTTTGTATGCGCTACTGTATGATTTTGTTACAAATAAGTTTTTTTTTTTAAATTTACGATGTTTTTGTTCTAAATAAAACATAAATTTAATTAAAAATAAGTGTTTATTTAAAAATAACTTTATTGAGGAGTGCATCAAAAAATGGGTAGAAAATATTATTGCTGTTATTCAAAAAGTGCAACAGCAATATTCATTTGTTTAAGTGGGGTCAAAAGGAAAAGTTAATGATTATCACACAAAAGAAAAATTTAATTGCTTGAGCTTTTTCTTAATTTTAATTATTTTGCTTGAATTCAAAGTGAAAATCCTTCATGATTTAACTCTTTTATTATGCTTTAAGTTTATTCAATATTCTGGTATTTGAATTTTGATAGTTGTTACAAAGGAAGAAAGTAATTCCTTGTATGGTAAATATCCCCTTCTACACGAGTAAAAAAAAAGAAAAGTTTTGCTTGTCTTTCTGTCCCACACAATCGATGACCTAAAACTGCCATGTCTTCATTTTTAAGGAGTTGGGAAGATCGCTGGCGGCAATCTATTTTAGACACATTTTTGACCATTGGTTTTGAAATTGCCATTTCCGCACCCTAATGTTTTATATTTTCTCATTTTTGCCTGTCTCTCTTTCGACGAGTAAGGCCTTTTACAAACTATAAATCCAGCTACATTCTGTCAGATAAGGATTCATTGTGGTCAATGCTAAAAATACTATGAAAAGCCGTTGGGGAGGGGTTAAACAATTAGCTGCCTTTACGTACACTTTCCTTCTCCTTTGGCGGAAGAAACGTCCCAACATCTCAAACGGGTACTGTGTCGTATTATGCAGAATTTGACCCCTAAGATAAAACGACCCTTCTCTATTGTTCAAGCAAAAGCTGCTCGCCGGAGCCCTTTTCCTTCTCTGATAAGGATCTGACCTTGCTATGGAAAGATATTTAAATTTATGTATTCCACAACCCACAATTTTCTAAAAAAAGTTATTGCATATTTAAAAATATTATACAAATATCAAAAACTCAGAATTGGATTTTGAAAATATTTTAATACTAAATGCTGAAAATTATACTAACAGTGAAATTTTGAATGTGAAAAAAGAATGTTTAAGAAATCCCACTTTTTCTTGACAAAACAAAAATACGTTTTAATCAATACGATTTAGACTTTTCAGAGATCATAGCCAATCTTCAAAAAACCCTATCATTAGATTTAGATTTGGTTATAGACCAGAGCCAATAAAAATATGATTAATTGCATTTGGTTAATTTAAGAACTTAAAATAAAAATATTATTTTTTAAAAAATTAATTTTATTGGTAAATTTTTTTATTGCAGAACATCATCTATGGTATTAAATATAGCATAACACATTCAATTCTGTATTCCTGTCCTTTAAAAGTAAAATCATTTTTAGGATTTAAGAAGAAAGTCAAATCTCTCTCTCTTCCCTTCAAAGCCCTTATCTAATAATTAACATAATTAGGGTGAATTTATTAACATTATATTCTATTGTTTACTATTCCGGGGTTCAATGAAATAATTTTATACTCGTTAGAACAATGGTTTGCAAGCTAAATAGTTTTCTAATGGAAAATGCACCTTTTTCCGTTTGCGGAAATAATACCTATAATGAAAGAGAAGAAGCAACTTTTTTCGATAGATCATCAGATTCGACATTAAAATCTAAGGTTGAACAAGAACAGCTCCTAAATTTTAAGGTTGCAAATTCATGCAAAA